>DWLS01000024.1:0-53421 GCA_018246255.1 Pachliopta kotzebuea | reverse complement strand
CCTGGTCACGTAAAGTATGATTATAATTGTTCTATAAGGATAATTATCATCAAATGGAAGAAAGGGATAGTCACAATATCATCACGAAATTATTCTAATTTGTGCTATTGTTGACTTCAATTATTGTTATTTATTTTTAATATTTGTTTGTGATTAGTTAATAATGTTTCTTTTTATATCAAGTATAATAATAGAGATAGTTCAGTTCATGACGTCATTTTACATTTTTTAGGATCATTAAAATTCAGTTTCGATTATTTCTAGAAAGGGTTCCTTCCCCTTATTTTTTTTTGGTTACTATTTTATGAGAATAAATTATATATTACCCTAATTAAAGTCCTAGAAATTTAAGTTCCCATTAATATAACTCTCTTTGTATACTGTCTGAGAAGAACAAACTACACGGTAGTTACTAAACATTCCGTAACCGTTAGCGGAAACATAAATTAAAATATTAAAAAATATGTTATCGGCAGCGACATCTTTATCTATTACAAATTGTTTATCACAACAACACTTCAAATTGTAGTCTAGATATTTTAGATTGTGACTTGCGTAAAACACATCGATAAAATTGCTCATTATATGACTGCATGATAAATATATAGGTATCATACAATTAGTGCGAAGTATTAATCATAGTTTTTCTACATATTCGTTACAAGGTCATAATTTATGTATTATAATTTTTAATACTTAACCTTTGACTTTCGATCTTAATAAAGAAACTTAAGTTGACCATAAAGTGGTGTAGTATATACCATCTCAAGGTGGCGCTGCAAGTAATTGAAAGAGTTTTTTACAATAAGAACATGGTAGTTAACCAGCTGGATTCAAATAAACCTACTACCGAAACTTCTACAGCTGTGACCTCGGTAGCGAACTACAGAAACCAGTTAAACTTTTAGTAACCCGTCATCATAAGAATGTTATCATTGTTTCAGGTAATATCATATATGATCAAATTAATTCATTGCTGGTTACATTAAATGGGAAGTTGTCGAAAGCATATTGACGAAGATCGTTACGACTTTATTAACCTCATGTAGTTCTTGGTAAGGATGAAATACCACCAAATAAATTTTTGGCTTTTCTACCTGATCGAGCCAGTTCATACTAGAAAACTAGTTGAGAGAAGTATGAACTTCTCCCAACTAGTTTTAATTTACAAATTTGTTAATAATTAAGGTGGTTTATATTATTATAGTTACAGTACTTACCTTTTCGCTGTTACATCAAGGGTGGATCTAATATCACCATTGGATAATTTTCCATATTCGGAAGCATTTTCTACCACATTTACTGAATCTTGCTCTATCATTTTAATTTTAATTCAGTCCCACACAACACTAGTAAAAATAAAGTATCTAAATTTTTCGAATGAAATCACTTATAATTTTATTATAATTGTTGCAAGGTTGTAAGACACGCGAGGACTTAAGGACAAGTGGACGAAAGCATGCCGGTTATCAGAAATAATCGTGTAATCATTTTATCAAATCGTTAATTGTTCGTTTATAATAATACAGGCTCTTAATTCATTATTGCGATCGACCAACTGACACGATTAGGCATCGGCTAGTCTTTTATTTACACCGTCGGAAACTATGCAAGTGCTTAGATGTTGCCGTCAATGAAACTAATTCAGGTACCTTAATTCATTGATGTGATAAAAAATAAAATAAGTAAATAGTTATAACTTCTAAGTTGAGATGCATTCTTAGCGGAGTTGTAAAATACCTTGTAATTATAAAACGTAGATCAACCTAGAAAATTTCCAGAATTTTTGTACGTATTTTGACTCGAGGATACTTAGCTGTCCCCGATTATATATAAAACATATTGAACAATGTTATCAGCGGTTAAAAACGCTGCTGCTAATCGTCGCTCTTGATTTTTGTGGGCAGGGGGGAGATGGATCAAAGTAATTCCTGGCAGCTTATAAATAACCATTTTTTCTGTACAGTATATAAACCATTATACTCAAAACTACCTTATTAACAGTATTACTTAGGTGTATTCCACGATTTTTATGGTGAGGAAGGCTTTTCCAATATTGTGATAAAAGTACAATCTAGTGAATAATTTATAACAACACAACGTTCTTGTTCAACGAGTAATTACTAATTCAGTACAGATGGCGCTAATTTAAAAATATTTACTTCAGCGAATAATAAATTTTTAGAAACGGCTTACGTTGTGCGTTAACTAAAGCGCCATCTAGTAAAGATGTCAATAACAAACGCTGTAATTTCTTATAAAAATGTCAGATGGCGTTAAACTAAATTGCCATTGTCCTATATAATTTTTTATTAATTTTACTACGTAGACACAAAATAAATATAAATAATTATATTATTAGCATAACAAACAAAATTTAAATAAGTTTTAAAAGTAATTTTTACAGTGTATGTAATTTTGAAGACTTCAATGTATCAATAGATTTAGCAAGGTTTTTTATATTATTATTAAGAACCTTGATGTGTATATTTTCGCAATTATATTAATTTTGATAATGTTATATCGGCCTATTCCGAGGAAATTGTAAATATAATAACCATAATAACTAATTTTAAACTGAATAACTGGCATCACTTTCGTCTGTTATTTACTTGAAACTTTAATATCATTGGATTATAGTGATAAGCAATAGGATATTCATGGCCTGCAAATTTTACATATAGCAGCTAGACAACAAGCATAGGAAATGTAATAATTAAAGCATTTATTCTCAAATGTTTATTAAAATTTATTTCATCATAATACCATTAAGTTTCTAGTAAATATTAACCTAATCACATAAATAAATATGATTCTTTTTTATTTTTTTTTTGATACTCATTTATAACTAATTTTCTAACAATATCCGAAAACATGGCGTCAAAGGCAAGCTTTGAGGTAATAATTGTTTCTATTCTAAGACTTGTAAAATACAGTCAGTCCTATCGTGCAATAGTTTTAATGATACACATTTTTAATTTCTTTTACCGAGTTTTTATGGAGAAGATTTATATATAGATTATAAGAGACTTTTAATTTGATATTTTGTTCCCACCAAATACGACTGATTACACGGGTTGTTTAATTAAAATAATCAGTCGTATTTATTAACCGGTAGCTTCAAAACTATAACGCCAGCAATACTAATAATATAATCATTATCGTTTCAATATACGACGAAGAATTGCACGGAGAAGAAAAATAAGCATTTATAACTGTTTAAGATCGAGGCGTGCTGGAGTCATCAGCTGGTTTAGCTGTCACCATATCATCTTCTCGAGCGTGCAAGTAGTTTGTTTCAGGTGTTGTGCTACTCGAGCTGTATATATTAGAATTTGCTTGGTTATTGTTCGGTTGTCCATAAACGGTCTGTCGATCTCCACCTTGGCCATATCGGCCATTGCTGTTGCTGTTGTCGAGCTGGATGACGCCACTGGAAAAATGTGGATTCTTATATTGCCTTATTATACATTGTTTTTCTAAATTTACTTATCTATTGAATACAGTAGTAAAATATACTGTATATAGTGTATATTTCAGACTTTTGTCCATTTTTCTGGTAGACTATTGCTTAGTTCCGTTTCCATTTAAAAAATAGATAAAAAAACTAGCGCTGATTTATGGTAAAGCTATTAATTCCTATTTTAGATTTCATACCTTTGATCTCGATAAGGTCTTCTTTCGCCAACGCTGTGCCATCCACTTGATTGTCCGTACTGCGAATTGACATCCTGGCGATAACCTCCAATTTGACCGTATCCGCCTGTTTGGCCATATCCGTTAGTTTGAGCATATCCGCTGGTCTGACCGTATCCGTTCGTTTGACCATATCCACCAGTTTGACCGTATCCAAACGAGCCTCGGTAATCAGTAACAGGGTTTCTGTATCCTGTGGAATATCCGATGCTACCCCAAATATTTGCATTTGACGGTGATCTGAAAATGAAATGTAAATAGTTAGCACTTTGTTAAATTATATCGTGAAATCCCCTTTTCAATTTCAGTTCCACGAATAGTGAAATTTGTTAACGGTACGGGTTTATTTAGAACTTCTCCAGCTATCTACCACCTTTATTTTGTAAATCTGCTATCATATCATCCAAACTTTGTTCCGATTGTCAACATATGGGAACCAATATTTTCTAACCAAGCACGCTTCTCTATCTAAGATAATTTTTGTTCATGTCTCAAAGTTTTAAGTAATGTGTGTCTGTGTATTTGTTTTAGTTAAAATTTGTTAAATAATTATTATCTCTTATTTTAAAAACCAAAAAAAATGATATAGCACCTTGGATATTCCGGCCGTCCCCAGTATTGAGAAGTACTAGCATCGGGTCGGCCAGATGCGAAGTAATACCCTCGACCGCCGTCGTCCCAGCCTGACTGACCGCGATAGGTCTCGTCCCATGGTCTAAAACTGTTATTAAATGGACATAGCAATTCAAAATTAGAGTAAAAGAAAATATTTATTGGAAGAGACCCAATTGCAGGTAAATTCAATTAGTGTAATAAACGCTAGCCTACTGAACTGATCCTTAGAGGTGTATTATAACCTTGAGTCTTTATCGTCTGTTGACTTTTAATTCGTGTATAATTAATTTTTCTTACAAGTTAAAAAAATTATCCGAATGAACTAATAAATATCCTATCAATTTAATTAAAAACATCGTTAGTTTTGTTTAAAATAGCATCATTTTCAAAATGCTGTGTCACTGTTGGAGATGTACGGAGTGCCTTTAAGTTTTAACGCCCAGCTACTAGATGGAGTTCACCGTTCAGCGATACATACAGCTTTGGCGTTGATAATCATACTTTAGGACATTACCGATCGGTTTTATACTCCTTACTTTTCCATTATGTTTTAAAATATATACACAAATTAATTAACATTGTAAGAAAATATTTGTTCCTTAAGAGTATTTACTAACTTTACTTCATTTTTATATTATGGTTGTTGTCAATGATATTGATAATGGTCACAGAACAAAGCGATATTGTTATGGAGGCATATTTAAATTACTCGTGTGATAGGTAACCAGATAGGTTCACAAAAATTATACAATACAATACAAATATACTTTATTGTGCACTATCACAGAGTTACAAAAAGAAAAGACAGTACATAAGGATTTTCACAAAAGGCGGTCTTATCGCTAAGCAGCGATCTCTGCCAGACAACCTTTGGACCAGAAATTATACTACCGTGTATTCCACCAAATATAGTCCTCGAAACGACACCTTCCGTGTTATAAGGCAAGTAGATTTCCACTGTACTATAGCTACAGTTATAGGGTTCAGCATTTACAATTTGCAAAAACCTTTACAATAATGGCGCTACCTTTGGACAGTTATATTGGCGGGAAACGAGCATAGACAACGAGTGAAATTGTTGTTGTAGACACAATCCAATGTGTACTATTATTACATGGTCATTGAGCACATGTAACAAAGGCGAATTTAGGCGAAAGCGTCAATTTTTGTAGTATAATGTTCGTATTTTTTTAATAGCATTGTCCATTGACATGGTTCAAATGTAACGGTTTATTTGTGATTTTCTAGGTAAATGAACTGCAACGTCATTGGATTAACAATAATCGAGAAATCTTGATTGAGACAAAGAGAAGTTGTAAATAATTAAACATTTATGAGAATTCCCAGATTAGTGGCGCTTTATTTTTCAAGGGAGTAAAGTTTGAGAACTTACGATTTTGTGTTTTTAGTATTATGTAGCGAAGCGACTAGACAAACAAGATATTGACTTGGTGGAAAGTGACGTGCATAAACAATAACGTGTTCGTAAGGAGGTATCATTACTGGACGGCACATATTGTTAATTACAAAAACACCACATGAACTTGAAGTCATGTTTTACCGCATTTTTGAATAAAAGTACACAACACAAGTTTCTACATAAACGATTTTAAATTCAATATTAATCTTCATGATTTAATGTGTATCTGATCTTTTCCTATTCCACTCACCTGTCATGAGCTCCTCTTCCAAGACCAGGTCCATAACCTCCATAAACATCGTAGGCACTCGCTCTGTCGTATCGATCATCATAATAAGGTCTTCTATATCCCGAATAACTGTCGTATCTGCTTCGGTAATCATCATCATACCTATCGGAGTATGGATAATATCTATCGTACGGCCTCCTTTCCCTGTATGGATCGTCGTAGTACGGTCTATCATATCTATAAGGGTCTCGTAAAAATCTGTCGTAATAGTCAGGTCTGTACCTATCCCTGTCATCGTACTTATGCCTATCTCTGCTACCCTTTCTGTCGCTACTCAGCCTGTCTCGATCATCGTACGGTCTTTTCTTGTCTGAAGCGTTCTCTTCTTCGGTACCGTTTTTCTGCCCATTCTTTTTGTCATTACTATATCTTCTATCGTCATCGTAGTCTTTGTTGTTGTCGTATCTGCTGCCAGTTGATGGTCGGTTTGAGCGTCGATCGTCATCGTACCTATCCCTACTTCCGCCGTAGTCATCGCGGTCGTCGTATCTGTCATCGTAACGTTCGTCGCATCTTCCACAAGAGGATGGACGGTCGTAATCCGCTCTATCGTATAATGGCCTTCTTGACCCGTATCTTTCGTAGTAACTTCTTTCTTGGCGTTGGAGTTTTCCGCTGTCTAAAGGCGATAATACGGCAGATAAAACAGAACTATCGGCTATTGGAAATCGGAGAAAGATCAAGAAGAGAGATGTTAGTATCTGAAAAAGAAATAGTGAAGTTTAGTGTACAGAATATACAACGTCATTGAAATTTATTATATTATTACACTTTTTACTCCGACCAAAGCGACAAATGTTATTAATTTAACATTTGCTTATGTATCTGTGTGTGATCCTAGATTTCTAACAGGTCTCCCGATTTAATTTAATTTTAGTATTGTATAGTAAAAACTTTTTTTGTTCTTTTCAAATACGTAATCTCTGTAAAACCGGGTTTATGTATATATCATTTATACATCCGAAATCTTAAGAACCTAGACGAAACACCAGCATCAATCTGCGGCCACGTCTAATGTATTAACTACTATTTTCATTTTCCCGATTTGCGACTTATGGTCAACTTCATTACCGTCATCATCAGCCGATAGACGCCCAGTGCTTGTCATACGATTCCTGTAAAAACATCGACCGGCTTCACCATAACGGGATCAAATAACATCACATGAAATTAGGGACAAGAGTTAGATATCCATTTTAGGAAAAAATCTCGTAATTTATCATCTTTTAAAATAAACTTTACTACTTTATGTTGGATTCTATAGTACATTTAAAGTCAGACCAACAACCAAACTAGTCAGTTAATTAAAAAAGATCAGATAGAAATCCCTGTTTAATTCGTACTGTGTACATTAAATAAGCAAATATTGCACATGCAAGTTATTAGGTTAATATAACTACTTGAATGCAGCTTTAAAATAACAAACTATTACTATGTACATTTTAACGATTAGTTATTTACGATTACGGTTAGAGCGCATAATTATTCCGTTATCTCACAGATTGCTCAATAACGCTGGTAGTTTTTGTTGGATAATTATACGTGTTAGGAGCACTTCCTGCTACCTTTTTTTTAAGATCGTCATTACTCTTTCCGGGATTTTTTTTTATAATATGAAGTGACGAAACAGGTGGGGCCTTCGTTTGAATATAATAATCACAACCGTGGTTCATTAGACAGTTAACATAAACAGGAACTTTTGTAGGTTATACCAGATTTTAATGGAAAGCCTGTATTGAAATTCTTGATTTAAAATATTAGAAATATATGAAATTGAAATATCTATCTTCATTTTAACAGCCTGCTGCTGTCCATTGTTCAATAAAATGTTAAATGTAGTAATAATAAACTCCAAAATTTATACAAACCTATATCGAATACACAACACTAAGACAAAAAAATCAGATGAAACTGTTTCCTGGATAAGTAAAAAAAATTATGCTGACATTGAAATATTCATGCAATTTACTATTATATCCATGTACCCACAAATCCGGCGAAAACAATGGCATGATGTCACAAATGGACTAAAAGCAGGTCCTTGGCTATTTTTTTAGATTGAAATCTATCTGGTGATAGATCACTCTAGACAGACAACGTCTAAATACAATGGTAATTCGGTCTAAAGATTCAAAACGACGAGCACAAAGTGATGCATTCTTTATCAATCTAATTAGTACGACAGCCACAGGGACCTATCACCATCAAAGTTAATTATATGTATACTATTCTGCCAAACGATGTATTACACTGTTAAAAAAAAACAGTTTCAATGTTAATTTGCATATAATCTTCGTGATAATTTTGATAACTATGACGGTTGCGGAATCGCGGTCAGCTCACAAAAGGTTATGGGACAGTTGAGTAAGAACCAAGGTTATAAGTGGGGAGAGGGGTAAACAAACAAAAAATGTAATTGCAACATATTATAATGCGGGTGCTTTGTTACGTTACAGATATAAGGTCTCATTATGCGATATTTTATTAAATCTTTTTTATTTCGGTGCTTCGTATTGGTAGGTCTTGGTTGCCGGAGACTCTCTAGAAAGGTAGCACCGCAGTTCGTTCTTTTACCGCCAAATAGTAATATGCAAACATTACTGTGTTTCGATTTGAGGGGTACTGTATGCTAGTGAAATTACCGGAATAATGAGACGCCGAATAAAAAAAGTTTTAAGATTTCGATGCTTCTAACGCACTTTTTTCACCTATTGCTGAGATTTGTGGCCTTCTATTACAAGAAGATGTTTAGACCGCTAATTCATTCTGCTTAAAGCTTGGCGTTTATAATAAACTATTTTAACAACCAATATAGTCTATTACTATGATAATGTAACTAATATTATTACTTAGTATTGATAATGTGTTATTCGTTAATATTTAAAGCAATATCAGCAAACGTTTGTTTTACTATCTAGATCTTATAATTAGTTATTATTGTTATAAAACGAATCTACAACACTAGAAAAATATTCATATGGTTACAAGTAAAACTTTAGTCCGAGATATCAGTATTTAGAATTCTTCAGCACCACATTGCACTCGTCACTTTGGAACATATTTGATGAATTTATAATTAGTGGACTGGGGATAGGTAATTGGAGAAACTCTACTGACGCTCTTCGTCAACTGTAATCTATTGTCACTTTAAGTCTGGATAAATTATGAGATCTGGGCGTTTACAATGTTACTTTTTTATAAGGAGGAAATTAGTATACCAGAATAAATATACTTTTTTTTTCTGCACAGTTCATGAGGTCTACAATTGGAGAATATCAGGATTTATATGACTTTCTTAGAACTTAGCCTCTCGTTCTTCTATAAAGTTTTTTTCTCAAGTTCTAACGATGCGCAGTTCAACTAATGCTGCTATGGCAGAGAATGTGATGATGGTAGCCATTAAAATGTATACGTAAAAACCGTACCTTTAATCAAACTCAACTTCATATGGCATTGCGAAACCACAAGGGACTTTCGTTTAAAAGCTACCAAATGTAGCTATGTAAATTCGAAACGGTAGTATTTCAATTTATATTTGAAAAATATTTTATTTAATATATATCTTTTCCCTTTATCAGGTAGTAATTTTAAAAAACAAATCGTGCAATAGTACGTTAACCTTAAATTATTTAATGTACCTATGTATGCAGAGTGGCAATGTGAAAAGGTTTATTGGTGTTAGGCCTCTGTCGCCGAAGAATCTAGGTAAAATAGCACATCTTCTATTTATTATAATTTAATGCAAAAATTATTCCGGAAATAGTCTGTGATTAGTAAAATTACTTGGGAAATCAGATTTAACACCTCATGTCTTAAAGCCACAAACTCAATGTGTTTATCATTCTAACGCTATATTGTTGTGAACAGGCGTATTCACTTACTATCACGTGAACGTTTTGTTAGTCTCACCGATTCATAAATAAAATGTTATGGCCTCATAATAAATGAAACCCTTACCAGAATTACTCGTTCCATCTTCAAGTCTCGCTCAACAACTCGCGTAGTTCATTCTCCTTTGTAAGTAGCACTGACCGCAGAACTAGTTCGAATGAGAATAAAGCAAACAATATTCTCACATGTCCAAGTACATAACGATACAAATTTTTGAAAATTTAATCGTTTATTATTTTTAATATAGCTGTGTATACTGTGTGAAGGCTTTACACCAACTGTCCAGTCTCGTCTCCGCTCGGTTCATAATAATAACGACAAAAGTTCCCTTTTTGTTGTTTACGCGTCCATTTGTACGCCAACGATTTGTTGCATTTGAAGGTTAAAAATTATGTATAGGCTTTGTTTTAGCATGTAATTTGATTATGACTTAATTTAGAAAAAAGCGAGGACCCGGGTAATACGCAATGTATTTTTTTTATATGTGAATAGCAATAGTTTCCTCATCTCCTCTTAGAGGCATCCATTAGTTTAAAATATTAATTATTTACATAGTAAGTTAAGTTAACTTTGTTGTTAACTTAACATGGTTAAAAATTTTCAAATAATAATTTTTGGAACATTTAAAATTTCTTTTTCCTAAAACCTCGTCCGTTGTTGTCCTCAGTGACAACGGCATTCGGAACCTTAGTGAGGGTTAATATTCTCTAGCACTCTCACTATGCTTTGATATAGTTATATATGCTGTCTTTCTCGAGTTTGCTCAGTAGCCAGTTAAGGCGAGCACCTTCTAAGCCCGCAAAGATATAGACCCTTACAGAGGCCTTCTGCGACAGGTAGGCAGTACTTTATAGCCTAAAAGTAAAGAGCTGAAAATTTAAGGTCTAATATAAAATGTTGCGTCACCAAATTTGAGAATAAAATTAATACATTGAATTATCGATGTAAAATTATAGCAAAATAATTGCTCAAAATTAAAGTACTAAAACAAATGTACTGTGCAAGTGCTATGTAAAAGCAGAGGAAGTGTCATTGTATTCACACACACTATTTCCATTATACGCAACATTAATAGGAGGGGCCGTCCATATACTGCACAACAGAGTGTCCAAGCTAAAAGAGTTTGGTTTAGAAGTTTTCTCTCTTCTACCATACTCATCAGACCTTGAGACTTCCGACTAACTTTTTCGGGAAAAAGTTCAATTGAAAGGAAGGAGTACCAAATGCCTTAAAAAAATTAGTTGCTTCCCAATCGGCTGATTTTTACAAGATCAGTAAACTGCTAAGCCTAAGCAAATATGTGTGGACTGTGTTGGTGATAAATTTTATAAACAATAATAAAAATATCTGAAAGATAGATACTAATTACGTATAAAATGGCAGTGTTATAGGTAAAGATTTACTCATTGATACAATATTATGTTATACCAAATCAAAAACTAATTGGTTTGTTAAAAATATTAAACGACTTGTTCGTACAGGTTCATAATGCCCATTTGAAGCGGAGTCTGTAACTTTTGGTATTCCTTTTGGCTTCCTCGTGAGAGATCGAGCCATCGCTACTAAGTCCGCCAGCCACTACCAGGTGAGAATTAGTTTTGTAGTGGAAACGATTCAACGATCGAAGATGAACATAAATATAAAAATCGTGTCGTGAATGATAATGGATACATTAAAATAATACAGACAAAAAGACACCCACGAATCGGACCGGAACTGACGTATCATTATGTGCTTTATGACCACCGGACCATAAGCCGAACATTTTTATCTACTCCACGACCACGAACTGTACCTTGTAGAATAATTTTTTTTAAAACCATAAACTTACAATGATAAATAATCGTCAATAGTTAAGTATTAAAATAAATCATGTTTTTCAAAATAAAATAAAATGAGAGACAATCAATCTTTCCTATTTTCCAGATTAGTATAGTAAGAGTAGTTACTATTTTGATTAAATAATGTAAAAAATATATGTGTAATGAAATGGATATAGTAATATTCTTTATTTTATCTTAACTTTGATTTGTCTTTCACAAGGCAACATTTAAGAATAAGGCCAAAGGCGGTGAAGCACTGGCTCACAAAAAAAGCGTTTGTTACTTGTTGGCAGAAGATTCACAATATGAAGGTAGCTAGGCCGGTTTAAAAAACCTTTCACCACATAATTACCTCAACATTTTTTCCACTACAATACAAACGCTCAACCACTGTTCAATGTTACAATTAGTAATTAGAAATACGATACCAAGTCCATGGTTTTATTTTCTTACACAACTTTGAATATCAAATAAAATTATAAGTCGTTTAGCATTTATTTCGAAACAGACATAAATCTCTTTTCTTAAAGTATACATAAACCTTAAATTCTAATTCGTGGGTTTTTTTTTCCATGAAAATATGGCAATTAGAATATTTTGGATCCTCAGTAATTCTTTGGTTTTTATTACCCGTTTAGCTATGCGAAAAAGTCGTTTTTAATATAAGAATTAACCAGCAAACGCAGCATTGCATTCAGTAATTTGCCAGACAGACACTCACATCAGACAATAACATCGAAATATATCCTATGTAAGTAGATGTGGAACAGGTCATTAGCGCGGGAAAAGAAGCGCAGTTCCGCCATAATGAATGGTTGCGAACGGAATGACATTTGTCAATGCCCGCCAAAACAAACAATGTTATAAGAAGGTAGCATTATAAAATATTAGGAAATGATGATGGTAAGAGGCCAACACATTATTATTTCTTAAGCAAATTAACTAATTTCACTAAGTGTAGGTCTTTACACCTTGAGACTATCTAGATGTTTAACTACCTTAGCTTCTGCCGCCTTGCAGCAAATATTATTTTGATCCTGTTGAGGGGCCTTGAAACTGTTGAAATTACTGGAGTAAAATTTATCATCCTCATTACCGCCACATTAGTAGGGGTATGTGTATAATTTTATGTGAGGTCCTTTACTCACTACATTTGCGTATAAAATTAATCATTATTGCTTATCACCTAATATTAAAACAAATCATGACTTTTAAAGTATCTTAGCTGATTATCTGAACATTAAAAGGTTACTTTTTAGTTAATTAACTAGTCTAGACAATCATGACAATGTAGTGGCGTTGTAATCAGAAAAAAGTTACATTTTATATTATTGATATGTTGAACATTTTGGGTACCTTTTTTCGAGGTCTTCAAGTGTTATACGGCTATTCCACCATCTTCATAACCCAAACTATTATTACTAACCAACTATTAACATAAGCCCAACTTAATGGGGAACAAAAGACTCATTCTCTTCCTTTGATTGCGCGGAAGTTTTCGGTTTTTTATTTGTGAAGTATTCTTCTATTTCTTGCAGAGTTTTATCTTTCGTCTCCGGGAGATATAAGTATAGTAAGTAAGCGCCTACACTCGACACAATACCATAAATTAAAAACGTTCCGTGAAGTCCAAAGATCCTGAAAAGTTTAGGCGCCGTCTTTAATACGATTGTACTAAGCATCATGTATTCGCATGCTGTTATCAGAGTTAAAGAAGACTTGAATTTTAATGGTATTAATTCGCCTAAAAACGTGGTTGTTAGTGCCATCGGGCCGCCGTTCATAACGATTCCCAGACTTGTCAATAATACCACAGACAGTATTTTAATTTCTGCGATTATTGATAATTTCACTAGATATAGATACAATGATATAATTAATAGTAAAACAATGCCTATGGAAATAGTCAGCAGGTACATTTTACGTCTTTTCACAACTTTTGTTAATGCACTTCCACAGTATACCCCAAACACTGTGAAACCATCCAAAATAAGCATAGTCGCATAGGCCATTCTCTCATTTCCATTGATCTTTTTTATAATTTCCAATATATATATGCTACTAACGAACTTTCCAGTAAAAAAGTACATAACAATTAATAAAGTTAATATGGCCAGAGGTTTATAGAATTCTCCTGTATTATATTCACTTAAAATGCAACATTTTCGAAGTTGTTTCTTTTTCATTATATATTTCGTTTGATTCTCTATTAGATTCTTGAGCTCCTTTTCAGAATCTTCGGTATGCCCATTAAGCCAGCGAAATGCAGCTTTGCAGTCTTCGAAGCGGCCCCTACTCGCCAACCAATGAGGAGATTCAGGCCAGAAGAACGACGTAAATGTGTGACAACAGATGAACATGCCAAATACCGCGATATACTTCCAGTGGAGAAATGTACCAATAACATTCGAAGCCCAGAAACCCCAGCTGAAACTTGCGGTTTTAAGCGTAAGAAACATTCCTCTGTACATAGGTGAAGTGTACTCGGATAAGATTATAATGCAAATGCTAATGTCGCATGCCTGAAAGTAACCCTCCATAATTAAACTGATCATAATATGAGTAGTGTTTTTGCTAATATAAAGAATTATAAACACAAGCATAACGTTGAGAGCGGCTATCATGAAAGGCAACCGACGTCCGATGTATCGCGAGATTGTTGGTACGATAAAAACCCAAGGTACCGCTGCGAATCCGTATACGGAATCTGTAAAAGCAAAAAACCGTTTAGACAACAAAATGTTTATGCTGTAATACATAATAAGTTACTTCATCATTAGTTCGAAATAGTTTCTGTATTATTATATATAAATTTCTGGCTAAAGAAGTTCCGAAGATTATTTCTAAATCACCCTTTTTGGCAATTTAAGTAGATTAAATATGTGTTTATTGCTTTGGTTATTGCTGTCATCTAAAAGAATATGGTGTTTTAAGAAGGTAGGTAAAAGAAAAATTAATAATAAAGATTTAATTTCGCGATCATTCTAAAACTTTTTTGTAGTCACAAAAAAACTATTAGAATACCTTCAGGACGAGGACAGGTTCTCAGACTTCAATTTTTTGGATTTACTGTAATTCTCGATTATATATTCATTCTTATATCCAATACTATGTTCCCGAACAAGTCGTAGGAAAGCTATCTAATAAGTACTAAATAAAGTAACTTTGTACGAAGTTTAAAAAATTGTTTTTTTAAAGATGCTAATGCTTACACATCCATGATTTTGTGTCTTCATCAAAGTGGTACGTAGAGTTCACTTCTCGTTGGATTTGAGGGATGAACACGGTTGGCGCACCAACCATCATTCCCGTTATGAAGTACATGGCCCACACACCGCTGCAGATCAAAAACTGCCAAGGGATAATTCGGATAAATTCTTTTCAAATCATATGTCAACAAAGTGATACATACGTTAAAACCATATGCATATAAAATTCTGTGACATTATTTATTATATATCCACTTAATATTTATAGGTACGGCTTTGTCCAAAAATCCATCCTTAGGGTACCTACACAAATTCGGTAAAATCATTATACCAGTCTGTGACACATGGTTGCCGAATGTGGTTCTTCTTAGTTTAATGTTATATTCGTTGATATAAATAGTCAGCGTAGTGGCCAAAAAATAAATCCGCTGAGTGATAATTTTGTTTGGGTGCGTGATCCTTTGGCACAAGTAGCCGTGGCATAGTACTGTTAAATGTTTCTGTTACCCAGACACAGATGAAAGGTGAAATGGAAATCTATACAACAGTAGAAGTGTTCCTACAGCAGGGATCAATCATGATTGACCATGGTGGGGTTTGTATCGATGAATGTTTGTCACACTGTTTATGTAAAAGTTGAATGAAGCCGCAGAATTATGTCATGTAAACATTATTAGTTACCTTTATCTTAAATTACCTGTCTCCAAAATGGTTTCGCCGTGTACCATTTCTTGTTATATGTCTTATATTCATCGGTAAACGGCGGTGCAACTTCCATTTCCACCATTTTTTTATTTATAAATCCTCAATATCTTTCAATTTAAAGGATAATAAATAAATAAGACGGTTAATCTTTTGAAGAAGTTTCCATTAGCGATTTTAAATATGAAAGCAGAACGCCACCCAGCTCAACTGTTTGATATTAAATGCTTAAAGTCTATGCACATTAGACTTTTCTTAATTATATTCAAATATGAGGCGACATCATTTGTAAGTATTTCTAGAACTGCCAATTGTTATTGATAATAACTAAGTTATACAGTGATATCTTGAAGTCGTCACGTTTGAGTGAATTCCAACTTGTAACTGCTTATCAATAATAAAGCAGTAAAAAAGGAGCTGACTTTGTATATACTTGTTTAATCTTTACAAATAGCACACTCATTTTAATTTTTTTTTGGTATTTAATGATGTCCGATAATAATAAGCAAAGAATACAAAATATTCTTTTCATGATTCTACATATTTAATCGATTGAAGTAAATCCTATTCATTATCTATGCCTTTTCACAATTTTGTAGATAGTTCATGGATTCCGTTGCTAAAATTTTTGGGAGCGAGCATCGATAAATACTTTTAAAGTGGTTTGAAAAACATTGTCTGAATTTTCAAATACAGGTAATTTATTAATGCATGTTCCGAGGAACATGGAAGGTATTGCCAACATTCCAATCACTGCTTTTCATTCAGCGCGTGACGATCATGAGGTATGGAGAACAGGATTGTCATGTGGCAGCTATCTGATATAGCAAATGACCTGAATCGGCTGATTTAAGGCTAGGTTTTCTATCACGGTTCGCAATTTTTGGCAATACAGCTCTGCCATAATCCGCTGGACAGATTTGGAGAAACTGTTGTGGATGAGAGCAGCATTGATTCACGAAACTACCACAAAAATCAACAGTAATTTTTTCAGTTCCAATATTTATTGGAACAAGACTTAGTCTACTATCCTGGGTTCAAGCATTGTCAGGTGTATTTCCGATTGTAGTACAGTATCCATTTTTCATCACAAGTAACAATACCATTCAAATTTCTCTCATTATCGTGGCGGTTGAGTGTAATGTACTACTCAATGTGTGTTTGTTGGTATGCTTCATTAATCCGCGACCTATTCCTCGTGCTTCATTACTTTTCCAATTTATTTCAAGAAATATAATTGTTTTGTCACTAACACTGAAACCTGCTACTAATTCTGGCGCCTTTTGCGATAGACCCGCTCCCTCTATCATTTTAATTCTTCATTATCGACTTGGATCTCCTGCAAGCCGCGCGATTTATGAAAGAGTATTTTAGAGTCCAAAATTTCCGAAACATAAGCGTTTGAACCGTGCTTTTGCACTGTAACTTCTGTAAGCACATCATTATCCATAAGAAAACATGACATGTTTAAATTTATTTTTGTATATACCGCGATATTCAGTATTTTCCACTTTGTGAACAAGAGGAGTTAAAAGAAAAAACAAAGGGCGACGAAACAAATGAATTACTAAATTCGGGACTAGAAGTAGAGAATTTGCTGAGTAATGCAAGGCCGTAAATCGTGATTGATGCTTATTGGAAAGTATTGCCTTTAAGCCACCTCTCTGTGTATGTAGGTTGGTGATAACGGAATTTAAGGAGGAATAACAAGATTTAAGAGCAAAATCGATTATTAATAGAATTATAGAGGCTTTAAGGGAATAAGAGATATAAAAGAATATTAGTATTTGTAATATTCTTAGCGATAAATAATTACAGCAAAATTCATGACCTATTATTATTAACGTTATTGGTGGCAGTTTCATGTTGCCGGTGATCGTGTGGGTAGACACCACTGCAGATTCTACTTCTACCGCCAAAAAGTAGTGTGCATGTATTACTGTGTTCTAGTTTGTAGGACTTTTCAAGCTAGTGAAATTACTGGAATAACGAGACTTACACCTCAAGTCTCAGGGCGACAAGCGCAATGTGATGCTGTGTACCATATCATATTAACTAGTGGTACGTTGTTAAGGGCAAGCGCATCACTTGCTACCAGGTGATCACCTTGCTCATTTTGTCGTCTTGTCGAATAAAAAAATATTAATTCAAAATGGGTTAAGGAAAAGTATGTATGCAAATCAGCATGGAAATATTGAACAATTTGTCCTTCATTCGATGCCACGTTATCGTATACAAGTTTATTGTTTGTTAGACGGAATAAAAAATATCTATTGAGGATATGTTTTAATTAAATACAATGTATTATAACAAATGAAGGATATACATTTACAAGTATTGTATTATTGTTCTTTCACCGCACTATACTCTGGGTGAACTGTCCTTTCGGTATTAAAGCTTCTTTTAGTGTTATTAAATTAATATGAACAATTAATCCAAAAAAAGTGATTAAAATCCTTAATTAGCCGATTTGATGTAATAGATGAGTTATATATTTGCATATACGTGACATATCTTAGTTACACTATTCATTTTTCATTTTCAAATGTTTGTTACTTCAAATCTCTTGTCTACGTATTTAAAATAACAACTTTTTTTTTAGGAAGTAACTATTTCTCATAGCCATTATCGATTTTATGAGGTATCTTATTTTATGTAATAATCAAATTGTTCTTGATGACTGCAACAAATCCCTACTGATAATTAAGCATCAGTGCATCCATTGCACTGATACTAAGGAGCAGACGCAGAAAGAAAGAAAGAAAAAAAATATTTTAATTATATTACATAAAGTTATTTTCCGTAATAGAGAAAAAGCTGACTTGGAAAACGGTCCTGAATTAGTAATATTCCACGGAGCACAGATGAAGTCTATTTTGGTTTTTAGGTGAGCAATGTGCAATAGGGTAGATATCAAACAATACAGTGCAGTTCTTCCTCGAGAAGGAAAAAGTTTTTTTTTTTAAATATAAACTTTTTTTAAACTATAAATTTCCCCACAAAGGAAACTAATCAGCAATAGTTAAGTATTAATAATATAAATAAAATTTTTTCAAAAGAGAAAAAAATACGTGAAAATCAATCTTCCCTTTTTTCCTGTTATTAAATTAGTCTAATAAGAGTAGATTCTAATTTGATTAAATAATGTAAAAAATGTGCATATATCTAATTATTATATTTTTTTTTTCAGTACGCATGTACTGAAAAAGGTATAGAAATATACTTTATCTTAACTTTCACATGGCAGCATATAATAATAAGGACAAAGGCGGTGAAGCAATGTCGTAGAAAAATAGAGTTTGTTACTTGCTAGCAGGAGATTCACAATATGAACGTAGTAGGGGAGAAGGCCACAAACATCTCGTCGTTTTGGCCGCAACGAGATAAACGCTTAACCGCTCTTTAACGTTACAATTAGTAATTAGCAATACGACATCATAGCTACCAAGCCCACGGTTTTAAGTTCTCATACAACTTTAAATACCAAAGAAAATTATAAGTCGTTTCGCATTCTAAACAGGCATGAATCTAGCTCTTTTTTTAAAGTACACATAAAGCTTAAATTATAATACGGGAGTCGTTTTCCTCGAAAATAAGGCAATTTAAATATTTTGAGACCTTTGGACAGTTCCCGAAAAAACAGAATGTTATAAGAAGGTAGCATTATAAAATATTAGGAAATGAGGATGGTAAGAGGTCAGCACATTATTATTTCTTACGCAAATTAACTAATTTTATTGAACCCAGGTCTTTACACCTTGAGACCATCAAGATGGGTAACTACCTCCAGCTTCCGTGTATGCCGCCTAACAGTAATCTGCAAATATTATTGTGATTCTGTTGAGGAGCGTTGGTGAAATTACTGGAGTAAAATTTATTATCCTTACTAGCGCTACATTAGTATGGGTATATAGGTAGATTTATAATTATTAGGTGAAAGTCCTCTACAATTTTCATTTGCGAGAAAAAACTATAACTGCTTATCACCTTATAATATACCTACCAGAAGGTTACTTTTTAATTTATAAACTAGTCTAAACAATTTTGACAATGTAATGCGTTGGAATAATAAAAATTTATGTTTTATTTTCTTGATAGGTTGAACGTTTTTTGTACCTTTTTTGTGGTCTTTTATGGCTATTCCACCATCTTCATAACTCAAACTATTAAAACTAACCAACTATTAACATAAGCCAAACTTAATGGAGAACAAAAGACTCGTTCTCTTCCTTTAATTGCGCGGAAGTTTGCGGTTTATTATTTGCAAAGTATTCTTCTATTTCTTGCAGAGTTTTATCTTTCGTCTCCGGTAGGTATAAGTATAGTAAGTAAGCGCCTACACTCGTCACAATACCATAAATTAAGAACGTTCCGTGAAGTCCAAAGACCTTAAAAAGTTTAGGCGCCGTCTTCAATACGATTGTACTAAGTATCAAATATTCGCAAGCGGTTATCAGGGTTAAAGAAACCTTGAATTTTAAGGATATTAATTCTCCTAAAAATGTGGTCGTTAGTGCCATCGGGCCGCCGTTCATAACAATTCCCAGACTTGTCAATAATACCACAGACAGTATTTTAATTTCTTCAATGACTGATAGTTTTACTAGATATAAATACAATGATATAATTAATAATAGAACAATGCCTATTAAAGTAGTCAGGAGGTACATTTTACGTCGGCTCACAACTCTTGTTAACGCACTTCCACAGTATACCCCAAACACTGTGAAACCATCCAAAATAAACATAGTCGCATAGGCCATTCTCTCATTTCCATTGATCTTTTTTATAATTTCCAATATATATATGCTACTAACGAATTTCCCTGTAAAGAAGTACATAACAATCAATAAAGTCATTATGAACAATGGTTTATAGAATTCTTCTGAATTATATTCACTAAAATTGCAACATTTTCGAAGTCGTTTCTTTTTCATTATATATTTAGTTTGATTCTCTATTAGGTTTTTAAGCTCCTTTTCAGAATCGTGGGTATGCCCATTAAGCCAGTAAAATGCTACTTTGCAGTCTTCAAAGCGCCCCCTACTCGCCAACCAATGAGGAGATTCAGGCCAGAAGAACGACGTAAAAGTGTGGCAACAGATGAACATGCCAAATAACGCAATATACTTCCAGTGGAAAAATGTACCAATAACATTCGAGGCCCAGAAACCCCAGCAGAAACTTGCAGTATTAAGCGTAAGAAACATTCCCCTGTACACAGGTGAAGTGTACTCCGACAAGATTATAATGCAAATGCTTATGTTGCATGCCTGAAAGTAACCCTCCATAATTAAACCGATCATAATTTGAGTGGTGGTTTTGCTAATATAAAGAATTATAAACACAAGCATAACGTTGAGAGCGGCTATCATGAAAGGCAACCGACGTCCGATATAATGCGAGATGGTTGGTACGATAAAAACCCAAGGTACCGCTGCGAATCCGTATACGGAATCTGTAAAAGCAAAATACCGTTTAGACAACAAAATAACACCTATATGCCGCAATACATAATATGTATCATCGCTAGACGAGTAACATGTTTGTTGAATATGTATATACATATCGAATGGTATGACGAAAAGCATAACTTATTTCGTTCGCTTATTACGTGCTAATTACTAAGGGAGATACTGATCTGTTAGCTTGATTCTCGTACTTATTATTCAGCATTAGTTTGCTCTTTCACAAAATTATTAATGAATACTCAATTAGTATTAGTTTCTATATTATTATGTACAAAATCCAAGGTAAAGAAGTTGTGCCGATTATTTAAATAAAAAGTAAAAGCCCCAGAACTTTTACGTCATAGACTGGAATTGCATGGATTTACCATAATTCTCGATTATATATTTATCCTTATATCCAATATTATGTTCCTGATCAAATTATAGGAAAGCTAAGTCTAACAGACAGTAAGCATGGTAGCAATGTGTGAAGTTAAAAAAATGTTTTTTCTTTTCAGATGCTGATCCTTACACATCCATGATTCTGTATCTTCGTCAAGCTGGTACGAAGAGCTCACTTCACGCTGAATTTGAGGAATGAACACGGTTGGTGCACCAATTATCATTCCCGTCATGAAGTACATGGCCCACACACTGCTGCAGATCAAAAACTGCCAAGGGATAATTTGGATAAGTTCTCTTCATATACGTATTTATATGTATATATATATACACACACACACACACATATATATATATATACAGAGCACAAGGTGTATATTTTAAAGCCATTTCCATATAAAATTTTATAACATTATTTATGAGATATCGATTCAGCTGGCGGAGTCCGCATTTGCCAGCCTTAGAACCGACATAGCCTTCTCGGCCATAATAGTGGCAGAGAGCGTCCACTTCACTATCACAAAAAAAAATTACACACTTAATATTTTTAGGCACGGCTTTCTTCAAAAATCGTTTCCCAGGGGGTTTGCGTCCATGAAAGTTTGTCACACTGTTGGTGTAAAACGCAAATGAAGCCGCGGAATTACATTATGTAAATAGTAATAGTTACCTTTATTTTAAATTACCTGTCTCCAAAATGGTTTCGCCGTGTACCATTTCTTATCATATATATTATATTCATCCGTTAACGGCGGCGCAACTTCTATTTCCACCATTTTTTTTTCTTTATAAATATTCACGGCTTTTAATTTAAAGAATGATAAATATAAAATAAGACGGTTAATCTTATAAAGAAGTTTCCATTAGCGATTTTAAACGTGAAGGGAAACTCCACCCAGCACAACTGTTTGATATTAAATACTTAAAGTCTATGTAGATTAGACTTTTCTTAATTATATTCAAGTATGAGGCTGCCAATTGTTATTGATAATAACTAAGTTATACAGTGATATCTTGAAGTCGTCACGTATGAGCGAATTCCAACTTTTAACTGCTTATCAACAATAAAGCAGTACAAAAGGAGCTGACTTTGTATATACTTGTTTAATCTCTACAAACAGAACACTCATTTTGCATTTGGTTTTTTTTTTTGCTTTTAATGATGTTCAATAATCATACGATAAAAATAAAAAAAATACTGTTTTGATGAAACTACATATTTAATCGATTGAAGTACATCCGATTATTTCCTGTCTTTTCTCCATTTTGTAAAAAATTCATGGATTCCGTTGCTAAAATTTTTAGGAGCGAGAATCAATCAATACTTTTAAAGTGGTTTGAATAAAATTGCCTGAATTTCAAAACATAGGTAATCTATTAGTGCATGTCCCGAAGAGCATGGAGGGTGTCGCCAATATTCCAATCACAGCTTTTCTAATTTAGCGTATGTCCGTCGTGAGGTACGGAGTACAGGATTGTCATGTGGCAGCTATCTGATACAGCAAATGACCTGAATCGGCTGATTTAAGGCTAGGTTTTCTATCACGGTTCGCAATTTTTGGCAATACAGCTCTGCCATAATCCGCTGGACAGATTTGGAGAAACTGTTGTGGATGAGAGCAGCATTGATTCACGAAACTACCACAAAAATCAACAGTAATTTTTTCAGTTCCAATATTTATTGGAACAAGACTTAGTCTACTATCCTGGGTTCAAGCATTGTCAGGTGTATTTCCGATTGTAGTACAGTATCCATTTTTCATCACAAGTAACAATACCATTCAAATTTCTCTCATTATCGTGGCGGTTGAGTGTAATGTACTACTCAATGTGTGTTTGTTGGTATGCTTCATTAATCCGCGACCTATTCCTCGTGCTTCATTACTTTTCCAATTTATTTCAAGAAATATAATTGTTTTGTCACTAACACTGAAACCTGCTACTAATTCTGGCGCCTTTTGCGATAGACCCGCTCCCTCTATCATTTTAATTCTTCATTATCGACTTGGATCTCCTGCAAGCCGCGCGATTTATGAAAGAGTATTTTAGAGTCCAAAATTTCCGAAACATAAGCGTTTGAACCGTGCTTTTGCACTGTAACTTCTGTAAGCACATCATTATCCATAAGAAAACATGACATGTTTAAATTTATTTTTGTATATACCGCGATATTCAATATTTTCCACTTTGTGAACACGAGGAGTTAAAAGAAAAAACAAAGGGCGACGAAACAAATGAATTACTAAATTCGGTACTAGAAGTAGAGAATTTCCTGAGTAATGCAAGGCCGTAAATCGTGATTGATGCTTATTGGAAAGTATTGCCTTTAAGCCACCTTTTTGTGTATGTAGGTTGGTAACGGAATTTAACTAGGAATAACAAGATTTGAGAGCAAAATCGATTATTAATAGGATTATAGAGGCTTTTAGGGAAATAAAAATATAAAAGAATATAAGTATTTGTAATATTCTTAGGGATAAATACGTACACCAAAATTCACGTCCTATTATTATTAACGTTATTGGTGGCAGTTCCATGTATCCGGTGATCGTGTGGGTAGACACCACTGCAGATTCTACTTCTACCGCCAAAAAGTAGTGTGCATGTATTACGGTGTTCTAGTTTGTAGGACTTTTCAAGCTAGTGAAATTACTGGAGTAACGAGACTTACACTTCAAGTCCCAGGGCGACTAGAGCGACTGTGTATACCGTCTTATCTATTTTTACGTTGTCTATGGCTAGCGTATCACTTACTACCAGGTGATCACCTTGCCCATCTTGAGGTCTCGTCGAAGAAAAAAAATTCATTTAAAATGGGTTAAGGACAAGTATGTATGCAAATCAGCAGGGAAATATTGAACAATTTGTCCTTCATACGTGGCCACGTTATCGTATACAAGTTTATTGTTTGTTAGACAGAATAAAATATATCTATTGAGGATATGTTTTAATTAAATACAATATAAAAAATGTAGAATATACACTAACAATTATTTAATTATTTTACTATAACCGCACTATGCTCTGTGTTAACTGTTCTTTCAGTAATAAAGGTCTATAAATAACGATGAATAATAAAGACAAAAACATATGTTACAACACATTATAATATATATTAGTATTCTTAATTTACGAATTAACCCGTTTTCATAGATGAGTTACAGATCTACGTATATGTGTAAATCACGATTATAGTATTAACTTTTACTTTTAAAACGTTAACTTTATAAAATCTTTTCTGAATATATTTAAAAAAACATCATTTTGGATATTTTAGTATGTAATTTTTTCTTATTGCCATTGTTGATTTACTGAAGTTCCTTATTTTATATCATTATCAAATTGTTTTTGAGAATTGTAACAAAATCCTACTGATAATTAAGGATCAGTTCATCTATTGCGCCGATAAATACAAAGGAACAGACGTGTTACATAAAGTTGGTTTGAGTCATAGAGAAAAGCTGACTTAAAAAACCCGATTGATATAACATTATTCGACGAAGGATAGAAGAACTGGATATTGGTTCTTAGATGAGTAATGTGCAGAAGAGGAAATACCGAAAACAAGGGTTTTTTCGAGACGGACCAAAAATTTGGTTAAAGTAGATAAACCAGGAAAACTCAGGACCACATTTGATCAAGGAGCGATAAGATGAAGCAAAACTTAACTCAGTTATGTATGAAGTATAAGTCCTCATTAACGATCTACCGTGCAGGATGTTTACTTAGTATCCCATACCGTTTATAGTTTTGAAACTAGGAAGTAAAATCTTTTTGCGTTAGTAATTTTATTATACATAACAATGTTTACGTCATCTAGACATGCTGATATAAATACTGTTAATAAAAAGGCTCGAAGTGCTTCAAGAAACCCGTAAGCATTTAACGTTGGTTTTTGATCCATTGCTACATATTTATGCATTATAATGATAATGTTACTAAATATCTGATACGACAGATATTCGTAAATTTTTTTTTTACTATTAATGGTTTATTACTAGATTTCCATCATAATCAATAATTTTTTAAAATTAACATTTATTATTAAAAATTTCGAAGAATTTCAATTATTATTGTATATCGCATTACAAGAAGTTACTGCCTCTTATATTCGACAAACACTTAATTTCTTCTTCTTC
The DNA here is from genome assembly GCA_018246255.1 of Pachliopta kotzebuea. Lineage (NCBI taxonomy): Eukaryota > Metazoa > Arthropoda > Insecta > Lepidoptera > Papilionidae > Pachliopta > Pachliopta kotzebuea. The sequence continues at coordinate 27,785 of DWLS01000024.1, read as the reverse complement.
TTCTTGTTCTTCATTTGATTGCGCAGTTGCATTAGGTTGGTTCTTTTTGAAGTAATCCTCAATTTCCTGTAGCGTCTTATCCTTCGTTTCTGGAAGATACAGGTATAACACGTATGTACATACACTTGTTACAATTCCGTACATCAAGAACGTGCCATGAAGGCCTAATGCTGTGAAAACTTGAGGTGCGAACTTCAAAACTGTTGTACTATATGTCATAAATATGCATGCGATGATCGGAAACAACACAGACTTGTATTTCAGAGGTGTCACTTCGCCAAAGAACGCAGCAGTCAGGGACATTGGTCCACCACTTATAACAATCGCAAGACATGTTAGTAAAAATATCGACAGTATCTTAATCTCTTCAATTAACATTAACTTTATTAAGTATAAGTATAAAGACATAGTAAATAGTAAAATCAGCACTATACCAGATGAAACCAAATACATTGTGCGTCTATTGAAAATTTTGGTTAACCCACATCCGCAATATACTCCCAAAACAGAAAAGCCATCCAGTATCAGCATGCCGGTATATGCGGTACTTTCATTTTTAGTAATTGTCTTAATAATATCCAATACATATATGCTACTAACGAATTTACTGGTAAAAAAAAAATGAGTTATAATCATTATCAAAATAAATAATGGCTTATAGAATTCCATTGAATGATACTCTTTTATCGTGCATGATTTTCGATTTTTCTTCCTTTCCATTAAGTATTTCTTCTGACTTTCTATTAAATTTTTAAGTTCCTTCTCAGAATCTTCAGTAACCCCGTTTAACCAGCGGAACGCGGCTTTGCATTCATCGTAACGGCCCCTGCTGGCGAACCATTGAGGAGAGTCAGGCCAGAAGAAAGACGTAAACGAGTAACAACATATGAACATACCAAACAGCGCGATATTCTTCCAATGGAAAAACGTACCAATAGCATTAGAGACCCAAAAGCCCCAACAATAGCTGGCAACCTTAAAACTAAGAAATATTCCCCTATATTTAGGTGAACTGTATTCTGCTAGGATAATAATACATATAGTCATATCGCAGGATTGAATGTAGCCTTGCATTATTTCAGAAATTAAGATTTGTTTTGTAGTAGTGCTGAAATAGAGAATTAAGAGGACCAGTATGACATTGAAGTTGACAAGAATGATCGGCAGCCGACGTCCGAAAAACTGCGACACAGTAGGAGCAATTAACACCCACGGCAGAGCCCCTAGCCCGTACACGGAATCTGTAAAACCCAAGCATTATAAAATTTTTATGTCCGATAAATTAAATCCTCTTTTTTATTTATAAACTGACAAAGAAGCTACCGAGGTAACGATTCTGGATCGCTCATAATATTCTTTTAAGCAATCAAATGAAAGGTTAGTCAGGTAGTTTAAAAAAATCATTCAAATCCCATTCAGGTCAACTTGGAGTTTAGTAAGAGATCACCGGAGAAAGCAGAAATTTATGGGAGACCAATTGTAGCGTTGCTAGCTCTTAACTGATTCATGGAAAGACACATTAATAAAGATCTGTCTTGCCATGTTCAGTTTTTAAAAAGGGAAATTACTTTTACGAGAAATCTTTCTACCTTGTCATATTTACTAAGGTTACACCGAATATTCTAACTAACAGCTCATTGTCTATATGCAGATATTTTGTTTAGTATCATGTAAATCTTACCCTTGTCAATGGTTCATTGTATAACAAGAATATTAACGTCAAGTTATCTACGTAATCAATAGATTTTCAGCATTCTGCCCAACTCTCCTTACTTCTAGGGAGAATTTTAACCTTTAAAAATGAAATAAATATTTGGGACTCACAAAGCCAAGATATCATCTCTGGGTTAAGTTCGTACGTGGAGTTCACCTCCCGCCTTATCTGCGGAATGAGGACCGTGGGTGCACCTGCCAACATCCCCGTAAGGAAACAAATGGTCCATACACCGGTGCATACAAATAACTGGAATACATACAAATGGTCTAAATAATATAATTTAAAGGGTTCACTTAATAAATACATGTATTCAAGCTCCCATCTATGATAGAATAACCAGCATGAATAATAATGATATTAATATTCAGAACGGAAATTTAGATAGGTGTAAACCCAAAGTAGAAGTGTCAGAATATCGGCACTTCTACTAAATTCTTAGGGCGTCGTAAAAAGCATCTAGAGAGAGAAAATTTTGAGCAAAAGAACTGCAATCTACGTCGAAACCTTCATTAACGTATTGAGACTGAGAATTTCACACCACCACATTTCCACATTCTGTATACTCTGCAGTGGATAATAACGGACAGAAATAAGGAATTATGAAATTAAAAATATGTCTGGCCAGTTTTAGTGTGTAGATTATTTTATTTTATTATTATATTAGACAACTGTTAATAAAGATGTCGTTTTAAATAAAATTCATCAGAATTACCTGTCTCCAAAACGGTTTAGATGCGTACCACTTTGTGACCACATTAACATTATATTCATTGTGCATTGGTTCAGCCACTTCCATCTTCTGAAACTAAATAATTTGTCATATATTCTCAAATATATCCAAAAAAATAAATACATAGCACAGTTAAAGTGGCAAACGAAAGAAACGTTTCGCGGCCTATTGATAATTCTTTTATTATGATATCGTTGAAGGTATCTATTACTTACAGGAATATTTTAGAAATATTAGGGTTCCGCTCAACAAAAATAAATATACACAGGAATATTTGTAAGAAAAATTCTGTAGATTATTTTTTGTTGATACTAGTTTAAATATGTGAAATTTGGAAGAAAAGAAATCAGAGCTTTGATGTCTTAAAGATGATAATGAAGTCATACGTTTGGACTCATTGGATTCACCTTCAACATTAGCTTCATGTGTGTGTTGTGTGTGCTTGCTTGTGCATCATACGTACACTTCAACGACATCAAAAAGTCAACAAAAAGTCGAACCGGATCCTTGCCTGTACCGGCTCATGTTGTTGCTACGGACCTTCTGCAACCATAGACGTTTTCCTGTTATCACCAGGTAGTGCCGCTATATATTAATATATTATACAACCAATTTCTGGGTGCTATTATATTTTCTATATTTCCAGATCAACAAAAGGATATAACAGCTATTAGATGCAAGGTCACAAATTAATAATAATCTTATAGCCTCAAGTTGTCCTTTTAAAAAGAATATAAAAAAATAATTTAATTTAATTAACCTTCACGAGACAGAGCTTTCCGCTTAAAGATTTTTTTTTCAAATAACCAGTAGACACGAGTCCAAGTGTGGTAATCGTGTGTACGTGTATATATAAATTTTGAACCTGAGTTTATAGACTTGTGCCAACACTTTAAGATTTTTATTAATAATTATCCTCAAATCTTTAAATATTATACATTAATTACTTTAAAATGGTATAAAACTAAACATTGGGCTGCTCGAAAAATGTTTTAATTATATAAAAATGTGCGATAAGGTGAAGAGAAACATTTAAAATTACAATTAGGTAAATAATTACGAAACGTCTCTTTTCGTTAAAGTCATCATGAACGAAAAATACAAGTTACTAGCCTGTGCTGGATATCAGACGGATGTGACGTTTGAATTGGGTCACCATATGGGTCACCAGATGGATTTGCCAAATTAAAATGAATATCATAATGACATAACAAAAATTGTATCTGTGTACCTGTAATTACATCGATCTCTACATATGTATCACTCATAATGAAAAAAAGATAATTGCTTATCAATCGACCTAAAACATTTTTGAGTAAAATATACGTTGAGTCAATGATTTGATTAAAAACAAGAGTTGTTATGGCGAAACGGAACGATTCATGGATTTTTGCACTGACAACTCCCTCAACGTTTTTTTTGTTTCTTCCTTCTATTCAAATTCAAAATTGTATAATGTCTCTTTCGACAGTTTACTTGGGACGACCAGACCTGCTTTCAAAATTTATTGTACTTAATTCAATTAAAAACGTTAAGACATCGATGCTTAATTATTTCTATACATCTTGGGGAATCCCGCAGCCGTCGGAAAACGAGTTTCCACTCATCCGTTGTGCTTTCACATTTAAAATTGGACAAGGTCGGGTATAAAACGATAAGGTAGGTTATATAGAAAGATGAAAGTGATTATAGAAGAGTTTTTGCTAGGAACATGAATTCTCAGATGTTAACGCTTTCCGCGAACATCAATATGAAAAACATTATACTCGGCATCATACAGTTAGTAGATGAGAAAAGATTATAATTTATTGGATTTATTTTTACTCAATAAAACAATCAATATTAGTATAATGTTTGCTAAAGCGTTTTCGACGGATATTGGATCTGGCTATCATTTTTCTTCATGTCCACCAATATTTACATAAATAATATATTTTACAATAAACGATACTGTGCTGTTTAGGCCCAGTGGCTTCCTGCGATTCTTCATGATTCACCGGTCCATTATAGAGAGGGTTAAATACGGTGTAAAATAAAAAAAGGCTCATCAAAATATAGTAATTCATTAAAATTGTTTTCTTAACAATATGTATTTAAAAAAAATACATTTTAACATTGTAATAAATTAATTTACCAGAACAATAAAACTAAATAGTTGATTGTGTGACAAACATTTCGTTTTCTTCTTTCGATTGCGCTGATCCGGACGGTTCTCTCTTTTTAAAGTACTCCTCAATTTCTTGCAGCGTTTTGTCTTTCGTTTCTGGTAGATATAAGTACAACACATATGTGCATGCAGCTGTTACAATTCCATACAACAAAAACGTGCCATGAAGGCCCAATCCACTAAAAACTTGAGGTGCGAACTTCAAGACAGTTGTACTGTATATCATGAACTCGCATGCTATAATTAGAAACAGCAGCGTCTTAAACTTTAAAGGAGTCACTTCTCCAAAGAATGCTGCTGTCAAGCACATCGGCCCACCACTGATAACAATCGATAGACACGTTAACAACACTATAGACAATATTTTGTTTTCTTCAATTAACATTAATTGGACTAAATATAAGTACAAAGCAATTAAAAACAGGAAAAAGAGCACTATTACAGAAGAAACAAGGTACATCGTGCGTCTATTGAAAATCTTGGCTAACATACATCCGCAATACACTCCAAAAACAGTAAAACCGTCTAATACCAACATGCCGATGTAAGCGGTCCTTTCATTATTAGTAATAGTTTTAAAAATATCCAAAACATATATGCTGCTAACGAATTTGCCAGTGAAAAAGTAATGAGTAATTATAATAGTCAAAATAAATAACGGCTTATAGAATTCTTTTGAATGATACTCTTTCATCATGCACGTTCTACGCTTTTGCTCCCTGGTCATTAAATATTTCATCTGACTCTCTATTAGATTTTTTAGTTCCTTCTCAGAATCTTCTGTAACCCCGTTCAGCCAACGGAACGCCGCTTTGCATTCGTCATAGCGACCTCTGCTTGCCAACCATTGTGGTGAATCGGGCCAGAAGAATGACGTAAATGAATAACAACAGATAAACATTCCAAATAACGCAATGTACTTCCAGTGGAAAAACGTTCCAATGGCATTAGAAACCCAAAAACCCCAACAAAAGCTAGCAACCTTGAAAGTTAAAAACATTCCTCTGTACCTAGGTGAAGTGTATTCTGCTAATATAATAATACAAATGGTCATATCGCATGCTTGAAAGTAGCCTTGCATTATTTCAGAAATTAAAATTTGTTTTGTGGACGTGCTGAAGTATAGCACTAAGAATACAAGCAAAACATTAAAGTTAGCAACAATAAAAGGAAGACGACGTCCTGCAAATTGAGAGATTGTAGGCGTGATTAACACCCAAGGTATTGCCCCAAGCCCGTACACGGAATCTGAAATAAAGAAGTACAGTACTTTAAATTATAATAGTTGTATGAAAACGTATGGTATGTAATGAGAACTCATAAATTCTTCAATGTGATTCATAAACATTTATCATCTCTAGGATTTGCAAAGGATTGTTCCTTGATCTCAACATCGCAGGTTGTAAAATTAAAAACACAATAACACTGAAAACTACCAAACATACGCTCCTAGAAAGTCAGTTTCACATATACAATATTTATTGTGAATATCAAAATGTAGCTTTACTTCTATAGCGGCAGACTTTTAATAAAGTCAGCAGTTTCAAAGTAACACTGTCACCATCCAAAAGCAAACTATTATATGTGGCCCCGGAGGACCCTATTATAAAGCATGCTGGAAATTTATCGACTGATCCAATGAAAATATCTAATTCTGATATATGATAGGGTAAGAAAGATAGTCTTTCTTATCCAAATAATCGACAATAATCCTGTAAATGTAATGCACGCTACGTATATAAATATTTATGTTCATGATTTCAAACTTTTCTCATTGATAATTTTTTTTAAACTATTATACTACTCAGTTTGCTGTAAGACTCCCAATATCATTATTTTGAATGACTCGTCAGTAAGGAAGGAGAAAGTTTGTCACCACACTAAGGGTTACCTTCTGACGATAAGTTTTATCATGACACAACTAATCAACTAGTTTACTTCATTGATATACAACGGATGCCAAAAATAAGTTGTTTACATCCATTTGGAACAAAATACATGATAAAAAAAAATATAGATGTGATGTTACATGATGCAGCTGTTTCGGTATCGAGGAAGACTTCTTAGAAAAGACGCCTATCCTGGTATATTATCCTGGTGACTATGTTTTGGTTTTACTTAATGAATCGCCTAAAGTAGTCCTCGGTAGCCATTAGAGTATTTTCTGACACCTATATAATGTTACTTCGCGTGACAGTCTAAAATATGCTTTCTTCAGTACTCTGTCTATTGTTAAAGGCAGCAAAAAAGGATATCATTATACAAAGAAAAAAACAGCACATTTTTCTATAATCGTAACTTTCCAGTAACTATAATTATACTTAGTACATTCGCCAGCAAAAGGACCTCAATAATCAGTAATGAAGATAATGGATAACTTATTACTGGCGTTGAACGTTTTATTACATTTAACAGACATTTACTATAAAGTATAAATGTTATGGAGAAATGATAAGATAAGTACTTTGAAACAGAACTTACACAGCCAAGATACCGTCTCTGGACTGAGGTCATACGTTGAGTTCACCTCCCGCTTCATCTGCGGAATGAAGACCGTAGGCGCAGCGACCACCATCCCCGTCAGGAAAAACATGGTCCACACACCGCTGCACACCAAAAGCTGTAATAAATAATATTTAAATTGTACAATATTTTCACTAAAAACATATATAAGTGTGAAATATGACTACAATATTTTTAATAGACTTTGTTCTCTTACATATAAAACAATAACATATGGAAGATGTATAAAATATAAGAAGAATGATTTTATTACAATAAAGGACAGAATTGTATATGTGTATATAGATGAATATGTATATTTGAAAATTGTTACTAGTATTAAGAGTTTATAAATATAAAAAAGGGTATGGACTTTTTCATTCAGCGCCTCGAATGAAAGGTAATAAGATGGTAAATTACATTAAGAAACATAGAAGAGAAAAAGATAAAACAGAAAAATGACGGCGGAAGCTCGGCCCTACTATATTAAGAAAAAAATATAAAATAAAAATAAAACATAAAGAATTTTTTTTGGATCAAAACTCCAAAAAATCTTCGAAAAAGTTATCCCTATTAGCGTTGCATAAATATATTATTTTAAGACTAATGAATCACTGTTCTCAACTTTTCTCACAGAGTATTAACTTTTAAATTAGAAATATTGGTTATTGATGTCACTTGCGTTTTAACGGTTTTAATTATAATGTATCCAATACAGACAATGAGGGTATGTTCCGAGCGACGGCCGTTGATAGACATAGCGCTGGTAAACTCCCAAAAACTGGTCCGAATATGGGATCGAAGTCACAGAAAACCTTTGTTTGCGATTAGCTTTTTATCTTTAAATTGTTAATAATCGTATAAATATCTCAGTTACCTGTCTCAATAATGGTGTCCACTTTGTGCGTACACTATAATCTTGTAAGGGTTGAGCCGCTTCCATTTTCTGAAACCGAATTATTTGTTACACATTCACAATTGTTTATGTTAAAATTTTATACAGAGAAACATAATGAATACTTTTTTGCTTTAATAATCGTTTAATATATTTAAAGTTAATAATTTGGCAAATTACGGTTGTTTACTTAATGATCATACTTTTACAATGGTATCGCCCAAGTTGTCAAGATTACTGAACTAAGGGTATCTTTAATTATATATTTATAATTTAAGTAATTAGGCATATAAATATCGTAGATTTACATGTATGTAGTGTATTAAAAAAGAATTAAGAAGTGTAAATGAAAAAAAAAAACGAGCGATTGTGTTTGAATTTTATCGATAATTAGAGCTAATTTAAGGTAATTAATGGCTTACATTTTTTCTGGCAGTTGTTGACAACAGTTTTCACCAATTAATATGCGATATGACGCTGAAACACTTCAATTTGCCTGAATGACAATAAGGTTGTTTTCAACGACTGAGCCATGACCGGACTGCCCTTAGACAACGTTGTGTCACCGCCGACATTTTTTTCGTCTACCTTAAATAAAAATATCAAACAACGATCTAAAAGTTATCTATACTAACAAATACTATAACATTTGTATAATTACGTTTTATCTAAATAGCGTCACCAAATGTTCTATGAGTTCTTGTAGGTACCGTCAGCTTGTACACGCGACAATTGTATATTATTTAAATTCTCTTGAAATTTTTACTATAATCATTCTTTTTGAGAATAAATACTCAAGCCTAATATAATCAGCTCTGTTATATTAGACAGACAGAGGAGCAGCAATTATATTCTCAGGCAGTAGCAGACTAAGGCTAAATCGGGTCCGAGGCAATATTGTAATTCCGGGCTTATTTTCATAAACATTAAAACCTAATTTTCGGGCCTTAAAAATTAGGGACCTTGAACACCTGCCTAGGTAACCTAGTCTTTAGTTCGCCCCTATCCTGTTAAAAAGCCGAAAAATTAACCAGCAATAATAGCAACAAGACTACCGAGACTCTCATAAGGATTAAAAAAACCTTGACGTAGAGATGTTATCCTTTCAAGGATTTAAACTTTATTTAAAAAAATATTTTGAGATTTGTGCCAAAGTCAGTATGATGGTGATTCTAGTCATATTCGAGCAGTTATATTTAGCAATTTCCTATATCATCTTTTTTTATTTTACTCTTTAACAATTGTTGAAATAACTAAGTTTTATTAAACCTTTGAATTTGAACCGTACCGTGAATAGATCTTGTTGAATTGGATTTCTGTTCATTGTAAAGTATTACACAACATGTACTATGCTTTCACTTTTAGATAGTTTAATTTAGTGTAACTTATGATTAAATATGTCTGTTGAGATAAGAAATATTTAATATTAGAAATACATGAAGCTGAAACTATCAGTAGCTGATATATCAGTTGTAACTTCACATTTTTTTGACGAAATAACGGGACGACCCGGATGTTTATTTACATAATTGTGATTAACTAATGTTTACTCGCAACTTTTTAGCAGCGGAAACACGCGCTGGGGTAATACCTAAACTGTGTCCAGCAACAGACGCCAGTCACTGAAAATTATATTAAAATAACATATAACAATAAAAATACGTTGCTGTGATAACATTTGATGTATTTTATTTAATTAATCTGATTAAATTTAAATATAACACTATAATATTATGCGTGTTGGAGAGGAACAGTCGATTCATTTTCCTCTTTCGATTGAGCAGTCGTTTTTGGATTCTTCTTTTTAAAGTATTCCTCGATTTCTTGCAGCGTCTTATCTTTCGTCTCTGGGAGATATAAATATAGTACATACGTACACACGCTAGTAACTATTGCATACATCAAGAATGTCCCATGCAAACCGAAAACTCGAAAAACTAGGGGAGCGTTCTTCAGTACGATTGTACTGTACAACATGTACTCGCTCGCTATTACTAACATCAAAGTAGATTTAAACTTTAATGGTATTAGTTCACCGAAAAATGCCGTTGTGAGTGCCATCGGTCCGCTATTTATTACAACTGACAGACAAGTCAGTAACACTATAGATAATATTTTGTTCTCCTCGATCAACATTAATTTAACAAGATATAAATAGATTGAGATTAAAAATAAAAATGCGATGCCTATTAGAGAAGAGACCAAATACATTTTGCGTCTGTTAAAAATTCTCGTCAACCCACATCCGCAATATACACCCACAATTGTGACACCATCTAGTATTAGCATACCATTGTATGCGGTTTTCTCGCTTTTAGTTATCGTCCTTATTATATCGAGTACGTATATATTATTAACAAACTTCCCGGTAAAAAAGTAATGTGTAATTAACACTGTGATCAAAAAGAAAGGTTTGAAGAATTCAGTTGTATTATACTCATATAAATTACACGTTCTTCGGTACTGCGCACGCTCTTTTAAGTACTCCGTCTGGTTCTCTACCAATTTTTTGAGCTCCTTCTCCGAATCTTCGGTATACCCATTAAGCCATCGAAATGCTACTTTGCAGTCTTTAAAACGGCCTCTACTGGCCAACCACTGAGGTGATTCTGGCCAAAAGAATGACGTAAGGGTATGGCAAGAAATAACCATTCCAATAACTGTGATATATTTCCAAGGGAAGAAAGTTCCAACAGCATTCGAAGCCCAGAAGCCCCAGCAGAAACTTGCTGATTTAAGCACGAGGAACATTCCTCTATACTTCGGTGAAGTATACTCTGATATAATAACGATGCAAAGACTCAAATCGCACGCTTGAAAGAAGCCCTGCATTATTTCTGCTACGATAATTTGTTTAGTGGTAGTGCTGAAGTAAAGTACAATGTAAACAGTCAGTAAATTAATACTAGCTATTATAAATGGTATCCGACGACCAACAAATCGAGAGATTATTGGCACAATGAACACCCACGGCAACGCACCCAGGCCATAAACAGAATCTGTAAAAATAAAGTTTTATTAACATCTATATTACTAGAAAAAATCAAACTGACGTAGTAACGAAAGTAAATTTTAAGAATTGTAATTCTAAATGTATTTATTCCTCTATAAAAACCTAGAGGCATTTACACGTTTAGCCTTTAATCGTTTCAGTTATAAACAAAATCATTAATCGTTTCACAAATTAATTATTCTTTTTCGTATCATGTTATCTTGTTTTTGATTATAACAGCTATAAACTACTACTATACAAGATATATTATTACTATAATAGCAGGCAAGTGACTTAAAAATAATCTTTCTTTCAACTTACACAACCAGGACACTGTTTCATCATCAACCACAAATGTGGAGTTCACCTCTCGCCGCATTTGTGGAACGAAGACCGTCGGTGCGCCGACAAGCATTCCCGTCATAAAATACATAGTCCATGCTCCACTGCATACAAGCAACTGTGAAATTTTCCCCCAACCTGTTTAAAATATTTCCATCTCTTTTCTACATTCAATATAGAAGAAGAGGTGAAAGAACATCCAAAAGAACTTTTCATGTGATCTTTATATGCAACAATGTGATGGACAATTACTAGTGTATTTTTTAATGATGCTGCACACTATGTGATTGGCTTATACAGTCCATTGGATTGTGAACTCTTGGACCTGGAGTTCGATGCCTAAAGTCTCTAATGTGATTACAGTCCTTATTTCTCAATCTATGCATTTTGTCAAGGAAAACTCTGGGAGTAAACTGTCATATCTCAAGAATGATAGCTTTTGTGGACATTTGAAATCCTCGAACCTGCATTTAGTCAGCATGGTAGATAAATAGTATTAATTTTTTTCTTGTGAGAGAACTTCTTTAATTCCCAACAATGAAAACATTATTTATTATTATTATTAAAAAATAACTACATATTTTAATATATTTTTAATATTGTCGAATTTAGTTATGTTATTACCAATAATAACAATTTTTATACTCAATTTTTTCTTAAAAACAGTTAAAAATTTAAATACAAGAACAAGGAATATAATTTCTGACTTTTATAAATATATAGAGCTTACCTGTCTCCAAAATGACTTCGTTGCGTACCAGCGTTTGTTTGTATCTTTTTCATGAGCTTCATATTCCTCATCTTGCTTTGGAAGAGACGTACCCATTTTATTTTAATAAAAAAATAACAAATACTTTATCAAAATTAATTTAAAACTCGGACAAATTTCTTATTCATATTATGTATTTCATAGGAGATGTAAAACTACACCAGCGTTAAAAACCAATATTAATCGCTTAATGTCTGTACTTTATACATCAACGTCTTTACAATACTTTTGAATTATGTTCAATGTAATGGTGACAATAATTAAGCCTTTTTATACAATGTTGCCACTACTCTTTGATAATGACAAATTAAAGATAACTACAATGTCGTTACGCTACAATCAATTGTATAAATATTTTTTTTATTCAACGAAACGAATAGACTAGCGAGACTTACATCTCGTGAGCAAGTAATACGCCCATAAAATCTTACCAATAATTTTTTTACAAATACTTTGTTTAGGTATAATAGGAAAGTAACAACAAATAAATCAATTTACAAATTTAGTAAATATTATATTTGTTTTCTTCGCTAATAAATAGATATCTTGGGACCAAAACGGCTTCCTTGCGATTCCTCCTTACTCTAAATTTTACTTTTGTAAATTACGTCACGAAATTAGTTCTGTAATTAATCTAATGGTTTGCAAAGAACATCAGTTCAGTCTGAATGTCGAAATGTTTTTATTAACTTTGTTAATACTATCAATTGCCATTTTATAAGTCAAATTCAATTCGCTTCTGTTAAATTTACAGACTAAAATAATCTAGGAAATGATGAATTTTATTACAAAATTTAAAGTTGTTAATAGCATTTTGGGCATGGAATGTATGTACAAAGAAATCTACTTCTTATAACAGAATTCCATTAGGGCTAAGAAGTCTTCTGGTGAATTCATTTTTGTAAAGTTAGGCTCGTCTTTCTTCTGTAAATTGATTCCATTGTTTTTAATATTAATTATTTCAACAATATAAACAGTCATTTATATTATATGCTAATTAAAAAAACACGGATAACATGTAACTCGTGAAATAGTAAAACGAGCACCATCATAAAGAAAACTTAGTATCGTCAACACGTGGTGTGTTTAATGAGGCTATCAGCTTCTATTTTTTCTTATTGATATGGTAAATTACTTGAATATAGTCTGTATATAATTTTATTTTGAACTCAATACGATATTTTAACATTGTTTTTTACATATTAAGGCTTATTGTTTTAAAGTACAGAGGTATTTTATTTTTATAAATAAACGTAACATAAAAATAAGAAAATCTTTATACAACATATTTTATGACAAGATGCATCGTAGGTGGGTTTAACATGAACATTTTTCTGACAATTGACAAAATTGAGACGTAACCAATTATTTGTTCCTTCTATTCTTATTGTGTTATAAACAATTCAATTTCATCTTTTGATTGCGGTGACGTTTTTGGTTCTCTCTTTATAAAGGATTCTTCGATTTCTTGCAGTGTTTTATCTTTCGTCTCGGGCAGAAATAAGTATAATAAATATGTACAAATAGCTGTTATTATTCCGTACATAAAGAAAGTGCCATGAAGGTCGAAAGCCCTAAAAATTTGAGGGGCGATTTTTAACACACCTGTACTAAGCAACATGTACTCACACGCAACTATTAGAAATAAGGAGGACTTGAACCTTAAGGGTATTATTTCTCCGTATAGTGCCGTTGTTAGCGACATTGGACCGCCGCTGATTACAATAGAGAAACAAGTAAACAGCACCATTGAAAGGATCTTGTTCTCTATAATATACGTTAATTTTACGAGATATAAATACAGTGAGATTAAAAAAAGAAAAATCAGGCCGATTCCTGACGATACTAGGTACATAGTGCGTCTTTTGAAAATTTTCGTTAATCCACATCCGCAGTACACTCCAAACACCGTAACACCGTCTAATATAAGCATGCCTGTGTATGCCGTCTTATCACTTTTAGTAATTTTCTTTAAAATATCCAATATATATATACTACTAACAAATTTTCCTGTAAAAAAGTATTGAGTTACCAACACTGTCATTACAAAGAATGGCTTGAAGAATTCTATTGAGTAATACTCTGTCAATTTGGAAAATTTTCGAGTTTTCGCTTGTTTCTTTAAATACTCCGTTTGACTCTCCACCAAGTTCTTTAATTCCCTTTCAGATTCTTCAGTATACCCGTTAAGCCAACGAAATGCTCTTTTACATTCATCGAAACGACCTCTACTCGCCAACCAGTGAGGGGATTCAGGCCAAAAGAATGACGTAAACGTATGACAACAGATGACCATGCCAAATACTGCAATGTACTTCCAGTGTAAATAGGTACCAATAGCATTTGAGGCCCAGAATCCCCAAAAGAAACTTGCCGTCTTAAGCGTTAGAAACATACCCCTGTACCTTGGTGCAGTATACTCTGATAAGATTATGATACATATGGTGACATCGCAGGCTTGAAAATAACCCTCCATTATTTCAGCTATCAAAATTTGTTTAGTAGTAGTGCTGAAGTAGAGGACGATAAAGATGAGCATAACGTTAATGCTTGCAATGATGAAAGGTATCCGACGTCCGATGAATCGAGAAAAGGTTGGGACTACTAGCACCCAAGGTATAGCTCCTAAACCGTATACGGAATCTGTAAAAAAAGATTAAAAATCAATTTCGATGGTAAGTTTAATGTCCAAGTATTGCAAGTATATAAATTGTTTAGCAATTTTTCAATATAGGGACGGGCGGCTTTATATTGCAATCCGTCTACCGTACAGATTGTTTCTTAACACTTAGGATCTTCATCAGATAAGCATTAGATGGTACGTTACTCTTTACTTAAAAATACTCTGTTTTAATTAATAAAAAAATGCGACATTTCGCATATTGACTATAAATTCGTCGGCTGTTTTCCTCAACACCTCTTTGTTCAATTTTACATACATACATTAAATTAAAATTTGTATTTAAAACGATGCCTTTAAAATAAGGCAAAGTATGCGTTAATATAATTTAGTGCAATTAACTTTTATCTTAATTAATTCGAGAGTTTCAATTGTTTTAAATGGCGGTAAAGGAATGACTTTCAAGGATTGCATTATTTATATCATTTTACTTATAACGTAATATTCCTTAAATATTTGATGTAAAACTCTAATATAACTTGTTCTCTATTAGAGATGATTAAATGTAGAATAACTTAGTCACTAACACAACAAGGGGTTCAGGATTTTATGTTCCATGAGTTTACATTCATAATAAATATATTTTGATATGATTCTACTTTTTATTTACTTCATTTCAATATTTTATCGCTAGTGCTACAAAATCATTTTACTATGTTAGGTTAAAATATTAAAAACTGATCTAAATAACTTAAATAAAATTATCTGCTGTTTTCGTTTTTACTTCTCCAAGGACATTAAGGCATCATCTAATATGTTCAATATTGTCTAAATGTTGTTTCCTTAAGGATGTTTACGATACCTTCATTACAATCAAGAGCAAAAAGCACAAGTTTTTATAACTGTTTCTGAAGTCATCAGCAGATTGGCGAATGAGTATAGCAAAATTAAAACGTTTCGTTGTTTAACTGCGGAAACCAAAAAAATAACACAAAGATATGGGCGATATAAAACAGCCAACAAAGAAGAATTTACGAAAAGCAAGGAAATGGGACCTTATTTGGTTTTCAAATTTATTTCTTGTATAGTACATCAAATAAACTTTTGGTTCTTTTCCTGTTTAAAGCTACAACTGTATTTATAAAGAAATCAAGGTCGTTCCATTTCTTTATCAAAATTCATTTTCATTCTATTCTATTTGACATATTCTTACGGTAGCTATGTGTTTCCTTTTAATCTAAAGCGATGAGACGAGCGAGGCGTTCACCTGATAGTATAGGACCTGGTAGTAGATATACAAAACCATACTGTGCTTAACGCATTAAGACATGAGATGTTAAGTCTCTTCATCTCTCATCATCTCTGATAACTGGACATACCTCAGGTAATACGTAAAATTTTTAATGTAGTTCAAAATCAAAAAGTATTTCCTAATAAAACTTACACAACCAAGATGCTGTCTCATCATCAATCTCGTAGGTGGAGTTCACCTCTCGCCGTATCTGCGGTATGATAACAGTGGGTGCGCCAACCAACATCCCGGTCATAAAAAACATCGTCCAGACACCACTGCATATCAGTAGCTGTGGATTGAAAGATAAAAATATAACGTCTTATGTCTTACCGATAATTGTTTGGTTATTGATAGAGTTTAACCTCGTTAAAAACTATTTTCCAACCCTCATATACATTTATACATATATTAAAGGATTGATTTAAGGATACATGATGTAAATTAGATCGATCCTGTTTGGTTTCAAGATATAGATTGTAACTAGGAAACTTAATAAGTATTTAAAAAAAATAAGTATTATAGTATAAATGCACAAAGGCTTTATCGGTGTAGACAACGAAACGCGTAACTATATTTTCATAAACCCAAATATTAGTCACAGTAGTTCATGTAATGTTCTAGAGATAAAAGCTATGCTTAAGATCTAATTGAGATCTTGTGTTGTCTATAAAAAAATTACAAACAAATCTTGTTTTTGGACTTTTAAATCATATTAAGTAATTCTTTTTTGAGGGTCCGTGACGAAAATCTTTAAAATGTATCCTACTTTTTGAAGTACGGGATTTTTATCAAAGAAAACTCTTTGGTGATCTCATTCAATGTGCTAAGAGACGTTCTGGGGTCTACGGAGAGCACCGGTCCGCTTCTGCTTTTTGACTAAGCATATCCCATGGAAAAAGATTTCTTCGTATTTACCGAACGCTTTCTTTTTATCTTATTAAGGGCCCGTAAACCCATGCCCACAAACCTAAAGACTTTCACACGCCTTCTACGATAAGGCTTAGCTTTATCCTGTTCTTATTACCTCGAGTGCAATGGAACGAAAATTTAATAGATTAATTTTGAGAGGCACTAATAGCTATTACCAATAGCTAAATTACGTTTAAGCGCCGTAGCAATTTTAGTGTGCCAATTAATATTGACACTAAAATTAGGTTTACTAATAAAATATACAT
The DNA here is from genome assembly GCA_018246255.1 of Pachliopta kotzebuea. Taxonomy (NCBI): domain Eukaryota; kingdom Metazoa; phylum Arthropoda; class Insecta; order Lepidoptera; family Papilionidae; genus Pachliopta; species Pachliopta kotzebuea. Next base: position 10,582 of record DWLS01000024.1, on the reverse strand, counting down.
TAGCATAAATTAATATTTAATGTATAGATCAATTAATTTCTCGCTTAAGCCGGTAACTTTATCAGTAACACTCAGAATTATGTCAAAGTCGTAAATTACTTTTTTACTATGTGTAAAAATTTTGATCCGTTCTAATTCTGTTCTTAAATCGGTCGCACGTTCCAATATTATAGAAAAAATGCGGATTCAATCATTAAGACAGGATTTCTGGTGAAGGAAAACATCACGAGGATTCTTGCATGTCGCAAGAATGACAGCTTTCAGACATGTGACATTTACTAAACCATTCATGATCACTGTGGTGTACAAATAGTCTTGATCCTATTCCTGCGAGAGAAATCTCCGGAACTCGTCACTAGGAACATTATCATTTTTTATAACAAATCATCAAAGTTTTTTAAAACTTCTATAAAATCTATAATGCTGGTCCTTAGTTCTTTAACTAGAGTTTTTTTTATGTAACATTTCGAAACTAAATTAATTCACCTTTTACAATTTTGATTTTTCGTCCTGATCAAAGGTGGTACTTACAATTCATTGATATTTATTTCGGCTTTCACTCTAATGATTTGAAAATATAAACGAAGAAATAAATTTTAAACGTTAGACTTAACAATCTTTTGCAAAATATTTATCATCTGTCCCGGAACGATTAAAAATGACAAATATTTTGGAAAAGATTTTTATATCTTACAATTGAGATCCTTTACTTTATTTGCATTTTTAAATGAGTTTTTATTAAAAGCCGAAAAAAATATCATGGATATGTACGAATTACTTTTGATCGGGAGAAATTATCACAAATGTAATTGCTATATAGATAATTAATATTTGGCCAAAGATTTTCATGTCTTGCAGTTAAAATCTTTAGTCTATGTACATTTTTAAATCATTGGAGTGAAAGCTGAAATAAATATCTAAGAAGTGTAAGTACTATCTTGGATCGGGACGAATGATCAAATTAGTTTTTTTTTGTTCAAGAAAATGTTCAGTATTTTCACTTGATAGGAAATGACACTTCCAACCATAATAATGTGCTTGTCAATTTGAGATTTGTTAAGTATCTTTACCCTAATATTTTCAGAAGTTTTAACGCGTTAATTATTACAGATATCCGATATAAATATTTATGTAAAGTGCATTTTTATAAGTAGTGTTTTGTATGAATATGCGAGAGCAATAGTTGCTTTTGCATAAAATCAAAAGTAGGAGGCATATTCTTGTTTCTTGTATAGATCTTGACCTAAATACACTTTGTTATAATACTTTGTCATTTTTATTTAAATTTTCTGACACGTTTAGATTGTCTTGTAGTAAAACTAAGTAAATGTCAAACTAAGAAAGCATAAGAGTTAATTAATTATATTTAATAAATCTAACTAAAATACTTAACATCAGAATTACAAACAAATTATTTAAAATAAATGGAAAATCTAATAAGAGACAATCTATTGGTTAAAATTTTTTTTTTTTTTAATACTACCTGAAAAGTTTAGCGGGATGCATATCAAAAGGCATATTAATAGTAAATAGAAACAAATTTTAAATATCTAGAAAAAAATTTGCAATATTATCAATTTTATAATCATTTACACAATGATAATTACTTTATAACAGTTCACAGATATTCAAAAATTAAGAGAATTAATGATTTATCTCATCATTGTATAGATATACAATGATAATTCACATTTATAATCTCAACTACTTCGTCTACGTCTTTGATTAACTAATATAGTATTATAGCGATGGAAAACTTAAATGTTAACAAAACTTGTTTTATCTTATTCTAATTATCTAAGCGATACAAAGTTAAATATATATATTTAAGTTACCTGTCTCCAGAATGATTTCGCCGCGTACCATTTCTTGTATATGTATCCGCTATTTTCATCCTCGGCCATTTTAATCAAATATATCCAAAGCTGTGTGGTAGACTCGTGCACAACCAATATTTCTCCTATAATAACTTTAATAAATTATTAAGGAGTATGTTCCAATTGACCGCGAGGAGTGTTTAAAGCATAATGTCCGCAGCAAACTGAGATGCGGTTAGCTCGGTGCCTTTAAATGTATTAAAATGTTTTCTTCTTCCGATTATGTTTAAAGTATTTTATGGAGGGCGTAGATATCTTTTAAGTTTCCGATCGTTTCGCTTCCATTGGCTGAATGCTAGGCGTTTCCTTATCTTGACTAATATTATAAGTGGCGAATGTGACTTTTTGGGAAGAAAAAAACAACACTGCTTCTTTTCGCGCGTTACAAATCGAGACTTGTTAAAAAAAATCTAAAGTTAACAAATACTACAGACAATTTATATCTACAACTCATTTGCATTATCCTTTTTTACGTTTAATGTTTTACACTTTTCAAAATATTGCTTTTTAACGCTACTTTTGTTTATTTATAGTAAAGTTATGAAAGATATAGATATCTAAGTGTATGTCTAGGTGTAGTGAAGGTTGCGAAAGACTACTGCATGCAGGCAGCGTAGGACCAATTCGTGTGGAGATTTTTGGTGGAGGTATATGTCCAGCAGTATGTGTTTATCGGCTGATGATGGTGATGATGATGATGATATTTCATGGTCTAGGACTCTCTGGTGCCGTCACAAGTGAGGGTGTACATATCTATATGTTTTTATGTCTAGGAACAGGCAGATGAATATTGTTTAATATTAGTCTACTATCTTACAGTGTGAATGCGTCAGCAATGAGTTGCTGGGATTCATAACTTCCTCAAGATATTCACACTTTCGGTTTCCCCGCAATGTTTCCTCCAGTAATTTCCGTCAATAAGTCAAGTTTGATAGGAATAAAATAAGCGGTTTTCCGTTTTAATTTATACGTTCCTCTTTTTGTTAAATAAATATATATATAATACATATTTCCTTAATGACGTTTTATATCATATTAGTCAAAAGTCCTTATGAAAGGAATCACAAACAGACAGATTACTTTACAAATTATTGTTAAATCATTATTATGCAATCATATATATGTAACCACGTATTCTACTTTTTGTTTTATACTATTTTCTAATATAATTGTGTTTTTGGTTTTTTTATTTAAATTCTCTGTATGTTACTTGAACATGTGTAACGTTGCGTTCATTTTTGTGAATGCTGTTTATATCTGAAAAAATGAGACACCAAATAATACATTCATCTGTCTTACAAAGGTTACATCATCGCTGTGTCAAATAAATATAAATTGGAGACGTTATGAAGTCACAAATAGACAATTGAATTTTGATCATATGTATAAATACTTGAGACTTTTGTTGTATTGAATAAAATTGTCTGCCGGTTAATTAATTATCAATGTATACAGGAATTTGTATAGGTATCTGGTTAATTAAGTTCAGGTATCTGAAAGTCGTTGTTGCCACCTATGTAATTTTACTTATGTAGAAGTTTAGCAAATGAATATTCACTAAGTTATAATCAAATTAGACAATGTTTTTCACGTGAAATACCATTCCAAGTGACCTTGTTATATTTCCGAATTTCGTTTACATTAATATTCCGCCTCATGTCCTCGGTTTCCGCAGTCTATGGCAAAGATATTCAAGACCGTCTACCACGCCGAAATTTTTTTAACATTCCGGTCTCTTCATGATGTTTACTATCATTGCAAACTCATTACTGAGATCAAACCTAAGTGTCTTCGGTGTCTTTAAATAGAAATTTCCTAAGTACATACAATTGAGCTATCACTTTTACACGATAACGATTACTAAAAATGATTTTCAAATAGTTGCAAGTTGTAGTGACGATACATTTTTTTTTTCAACAACCGAAATGAACAGTAATTAACATTAACTTAACGTATCCGTTGTGGTTTGATGCCGTAATTAATTTTGATTAAGAGTAATAAATAAACAACTATACAACCAAAAAGTTAACTGTTAAATAATTGTTTTTTTATGTTTTTATTGAAATATAATATTTTCAATGTATGGTCAGATTTATGCCACCAAGAAGGCGGTTGACGGTGTTCACCGTCTTGTCCAGTTCATGTGTCAAAACACCAGAAGGTAACCCTGGAATCGAACCGAGAATCGTGGTAACGGTTATCCACTGCGCTATGAGGACATCCGGAAGGGACATATTGATTGTAGATAAAAAGATCATTACTACATTAAAGTAATATTTTCTTCTTCAGTTAACCTCCTCAATAACAGTAGGAACTAACTCGACCGACAGTGTAGTAAAAAATAACTATGTTCCAGTCTACATTTGCTATTACTATTAAGAAAAAATAAATAAACAAATGGAATTATAGTTGTTGATTTTAACTAGCCTCACGCCCAGTCAGTAGCACAGAAAACCCTAGTTCGATTCCGAAGCCCTAAGTGGACGATGGTTACCATGCCATTTTGTAAAATCACACTCGGCCATCCAAAACCTCATTGTTACTTAACACCAAGTGAAATTTAGATAAAGTTAACACTTTAGGCTCAACGCCTATTATTAAAAAAATAGAAAAAGGTCATTGAAACACGGCGTCGGAGAATTTCTTCTACTCCGCAGTAGCTCTTCATTAGATGTCAGCAAAACTAATTGTATCATTACGTATTATTGACAACAGCATTTAATTGTGGTTATCTAATTCATATTATCATACTTATTTAAACCAATAACATTTAATTAAAACAAAGTTTTACAAGAAATGTAAGGTTGAGATATCGTTGGTCGCCGATGCAATATTCATTATACATACATTTGTAACATTGTGGTAATTTATATATCTTAACTACACTTAAAATATATTATATATTACGCTAAATAAGTGACAAAATCATTGTATACCTAACTGCTGATTTAAGTTTCTGGAGATGATATTCTTCACCTATTGAATTGTTGATAAATAGAAAATGGAGAAGTAATCGAACCAACAGTTAGCTGCGATGCAGCTCACAAACAATATATGAAGTGAAAGAGATAATAGATACATATACAATGTTCACTTAATCGTGAGCGATACAACTACTAACAAAAAAATGGGGGTGATTAAGAAAATTTTGAAGTCTTGTTAACGAAGTAATTTAACAACAGCCTCCTTCAAATTGAAACACAGCAATATTGCAATGGTGTATATACAGGCGCCACCTAATAGAAGTAATATAACTTTTAACTATGATATTAAATGAATACCCTTGTAATAAAATATCTTTTTAACAATCCATACATTGTAAAATTATTGCCATTTTTCATTACAGTCACTAAGCAGCGATAGTATGCATATTTAAAATATAGTATATCATCTTGTACATTACGTTTATTTTCTAACGGCCGGCGGGGCAGTAAGAATATGGCATTGGGCCTCATAGCGGAAAACGTGCATTAGCTCTACTCAAAATAGACCGAGGATCCGGCGAAGTTTGGAAGCCACTGGATGTAATGTGGGTTAAATCAAATTATAGGTATTAGGAGTAGACATACTAAAAGAAGAATATTATTACCAGTTAGTATTCAAACAGGTTTACAGAAGTTAAATTGCCAGGTCAAACCGGACACACATTGCGCTTGGCGCCTTGAGATATAACAAGTCTCGTTACCGCAATACTTTCGCTAGCTACAGCGCCCTTATACCGGAACACAGTAATGTTTGTACAGTACTGTTTGGTGATAGAAATAGCAGCTGCAGTGTGACCTATCTAGACAGTCTCCAGTAACAGAAATTTACCACCAACAAAATTTAGTAGTGCCTTACTCACCAATACGAACAAAAAAATCTAAGCAATTATATAACATTACTTTTATCTGTATAATTAATTATATACGTATATCAGAAAATGTAGTTAATACATACTAATCGATTAAGCCATGTACAGGTTCAATTAATGCGAAGTTATCGCGAGGGAATTGTATGCAAGTGAAATTATTGGGGTAACGAGACTTAACACCTTATGACAAAGGACGGCCAATTCAATGTGGTGGTGTGTATACCATCTTTACCAGCGCTGGGTTGTTATGTACAAGCATACCACTTACCATCAGATGAACGCTTTGCTCGTCTCGCCGCCTCGTCGAATACTTCATAATGGGCAACGCAATACAGAGACCAAGCGACTACTTGTCGCTTTAATGATGCTTACTTTTTTGTCTTCGAGGGGAACTCCTCCATAAGACACCCTTCTGATACGTAGACGACGGAAGAGTTACACCAGACTGGGTAAGCCCCACGCTGGCTCTCATTACGCTTTTGGCAGGAACTACAGGAACATTATCTCACACAACCATGGTTCCACCGAGAGGCTTTCCCGGGGCAGCATCACTAGGTTGAACTAGAGTTCTCAATCCTTATTTAACAATGATGCTTGTAATAGCTGCCTTCGATTTATAAGGATTAAAAAGCATGGCGCATCTTTCTTCAATACTCAAGTTTAGCTGCGAATTAATTGGTGCTTCCCTCTCGCTCTCTCTCTGCAGTCTTTTTCTGCGATTTCACATTAATTCTACTATAACAAAGAGAGTAAAACATTTATCCTGTTTGACAATGACCTTACAAATAAAATTTGGCCTGTATATTTTCGGTTATAAAACTTAACAGCCTTAAATAACACTGTTGAATATTTAACAACAATGTATTGTAGTTACTGATTTATTGATTTTATGGCAATTACAAAGCCGTGTGAAAGAATACGTTGATTAATAATGTAATATAGTTACGGATTTTGTGATTCGTTATGTAACTAAAGAAAATTATATATTGGTTTCTTTGTATAGAAATATATATAAATACTGGATACCCCTAAAACACGACTCTTTATACCACAGTTTAAACGTAATCACTGCAATAAAATACTTCTATAAAAATATGTTTATATATTTGTAACTCGTAAAAATCGTTACAAATAGTCTTAACTCTGGAAGTCGCATCCAAATGATTAAAATAAAAATAAATGTTTATATCAACAATTTTCACTAGTTAGGATATTTGTTTAGAATATTCCCCCATTTGCAAACAAACAAGAATTTTCAATCCCTATTGTAACGATTCTAATTAATTTTATGGACAGATTTAAGGATTGAAGGGTAAGACATAAAACTAATTTTTAGATGTCGACGAGGCAGAACTCTCAATACACTTTTAATCTATACCTGTATTGATCACAACTTAAAAAGAAAAACAACGAATAAATATTTGTAATAAAAACTATATTCATTGTTTTTAAGTTTATGATGTCTGTATCGATCTACAATGAGAATTCATTAACAAAACCAACATTAAAGTGAGTGAAGCCACGGGTGAGAGCTAGTAATAAACATATCTATATGTATATATTAATCAGAGGGCCCGTGCTTACAATGAAAAGCTTCCCACTGCCTACAAAAGTAATTTAGTTCGCGCGGCGCCCGCGTAATAGATAGTCGTGTCGTCATTTTATCTTTCCCGCGCTTTTATGACTTAAAAATCACAGATGAAAAAAGACAATTAAATTTATTTATTCTACAAAAAGTATTAATTTAATAACACTAATGATTTATTTATTAAATTACTGTAACGAATGTTTAAAAATCAATTTACTTTGACCTTTAACAGAACTAGTTGCCATTGACTGATTAAAACATTGTTTACGTTAGAAATGAATATTTGCAATTTTGTAATAATATAATTAACATTTAACTGCTTTTTTAATGACAGCTATAAAATGTATATCTAAACTAGCCCGCATTTTATAAATGACTAACTATTGGCTAGAACTTTAGAAAGTAACAGTTGAAATGCGATTAAAAACATAGACAATTATGTTAAACGTTACAAACAATGGCTTTGAAAAATTTACAAATGTTCCAACCATTACACCGCGAGATGGTGTACCATCACAGGCAGGCTACACCATTAAAAGCTCCACCATCAGCTCTATCAAGAACAATATCCAAATCGGCTGAAACGCTGGTGGCTACGACCAGATGTGGTAAGATCTCGCTAGTATACTTTTGATAAACAAACGTCACCTTCACTGTATATTATTGGAAATATATGTATGTTTTAAAATTACACAAGTAATGTATCAAAGACAAAAAAAAGATACTCTTTGGTTCTTTTTCACTTCTTAAAGCATTGCTGAGTTTATTAATAAAGGGTTGATGATTAAAAGCACAAGTTGTTTCCAATTACTATATAAAGTTATAATTAAAAAAAAAACAAATAAATAAATATTTAAATTGATCTAATTTCAGCTATATTCGTATTAAATAACTTCATTCTTAAATTGCAAAGACGAGAAGCTATGAAAACAGAGCTATTTAAAATCTACTAGACGATAAACTCAAAGGCAGAGAAGTTATAAAAATAAAAACAAGAAAATATCTATAAATGTTTTATTTTGTAAGGTATGAATAGTAAAAGTCAATCATTGATAAAATGGTCAAAATAGAGCTAGTTGGGTATATTTTTATATATCTCATTTACTTTGGCGATCGCTAATCGTGGTGTCAAAAGTAAACGTCAACAATATATTTATTTATGAAATATGTGTCATATTTGTTCATTCAGTTTTTTTTCTACGTGTAAACACTAGACTCCAATTTCACATGGTTTTAAGTGACAATGTAGCCAAAGATGATCAAAAGTCTCTCACTCAGGATACTCTCGTCCAACAGTAGTATGCAAATATTTAACTCCAGTTAGAAGGGCGCTGTAGCTGGAAATATTATTGCAGTTGCGAGGCTTAACTTCTTATGTCTCAAAGCGAGGAGCGCAATACCGGTGCATGTAATCCTAACTAAGGCCACATTGTTATAGATAAGTGATTCACTTCTTTATGTTCACTTCTTTATCTTGTTGTGTGGTGAACCCTCTCTCATCTTGCTTCGTCGTCATCGTTTATCAACTCGAATCAACCATTTTAGGGCCATAAAAATCAACCTTTACATCTTTTAATTTTATTTTAAATACAGGTAAAGAGCTGAAGAGTCGAAAAGCAAGGAGCAGCGGGCAGCCTGGCAGTGAAGGATACACTGCCACCAGTCCCACCCTCCCGGCGCTCGTGAGAAACTGGCCAAGCGACGACCTGAGCGTGAAGAGTAGATCACGTAATGGAAGGTATACTGACTACTATTTTCACATAAAACAGTAGTCGAAATTGTTTTACACCTCGTCATTACATAAAAGAATTTACGTTACGACGCCTGGCAAACTCTCTTAATATTTAATCAGCTAAACCAATCAAACGGTTAACCTTATCAAGCAGTATTTAACCCAGTTTAAAAAATGTTTAAGCATTACATGAAATTATTGGATAGGTAGATAAGCTTATTGGAATACTTCCAGATTTATATATTATCATTTATAATATTCAGTTACGTCTCTCTTAAATACTTTCACTGTAATACAAAACTGTTGTAAAAGTGTAAAGATTATTATTCGTTTCAGATGATGTTGACATTGTTAGTCTTATTGTCGATTCATGATAAAACTTCATGAGCCCATGTATCCAGAATCCAAGAGTTAAAAATAAATACATAGATATAACGCTTCCCTTACAAGCAGTATAGAAAGATGAAAGAGGATAGGATAGAATGGATAGTAACATACGTTTATGAACCCAATTTCTTACGTAGAAGTAATATACGTTAATGAACTTTTACCGATTTTTTAATATACATCAAAACATTTTTTATTCTAAAAATCCGTCAGCTAGAATAACAAGAATCGATGAATCATTAGAAACACAAAACAATTTCCTATTAAGTCGACAGGTCAAGGTCAGGTTAGGAAAAGCAAATTAAAAATATTACGTACTGTCTAATGCGATAATGTTTCGCACCATTTGCCAGTACTTGTCTCTGATATCTAGAATAGGCTAGCATTTTAACCCGTTTTTTGGAGGAGCTAATACAGAGGTACTTTCGAAGTACCTGGCCGAAAGAGTTTAGAAAAAACCTGTCATCAACCAAACTCTATAACATATATCCCCAGAAACAAGCTCTCCTCCGAACCTCCGTTTTACAAGCAAGAAATAACTAGCGATTTTCTTTTCAACAAATTAAATTGTTATATAGAATATAAACAAAATGTTGTTGCAGTTCCTTATGCAGACCCTGAGTTGAATCACTTCGGAATCAATAGAAGGTCTAATGCAATGTAAATATGTGATAAGAATGAAAATTTTTGGGCCTTGATCCATTTTCTTCACAAACAGACGCAATTGTACACATCTCTCACGATTCACAAACAAAATTTACAGTAGCACATTATGCTTATCTTTGTAATGCAGAACTTAAGTTTCATTACCTTGAAAATTTTAGTACCTTCATAATACAGCGCTCTTCAAACCTGAAAACAATAATTTCTGAATACTACTGTTTGGCGGCAGAAATAAAGGCTGCGGTCCAAGACGGTCCTCAATAAGAAAGCTACCACAAGTATTAGATATTGTTATTGTGCAGGACGGAACAAAAGACAGGTCTACGAAAATGCGTAAAACCCCCACTAGTTCTAACACCCACGCCGACGATTCGGCGGGAATAAAAGACGTGTGAGTTGAGTTGGTAATTGAGTTGGCAGTGAGTGAGTTTAATTCGTGGAAACAGTTTATAACAAGAGTTGGTGGGAAGAATTTGTGGGAA
>DWLS01000023.1:0-53487 GCA_018246255.1 Pachliopta kotzebuea | reverse complement strand
AAACTACTCAAAATAAAATTTTGTATCTGTTATGTAAAATATACGTAACAATAAATAAACATAAAATAAACTATAAAAAAATTACATAAGCAATAAGTCAATATTCAGGAAACGAATAAATGCATTTGTCCCACATTCGTATGTATAGAGTGACGAAATGAACGAGTCAGTGCAAGTTAGCGACTCTCAGGTTTTTACAAGTTCAAAATGTATTGCCACCACAAAGCGAATACCAACATCCTACAACTTACACAATTTTATAAACATGTATAATATATTTTTTACTTCATAGGTACTTTTATAAATAATGTATATGTTTTGATATTATAAGATAGTATGATGTAAGTAAATAGATATTATCAGTGTATGTGTTGAGATCCACTATCGAGGACCCCATTTTCATTTCATGGTCCTCCATATTTTTTTTCGCTGCACCCCTAGGGGTCTACCCTAGGGGTCGATATAGACCACTTTGGGAATCACTGCCCTAGGCGATCTAGAAAAAAAAAAAATCAAGAAAAAAAACCCTGTAGCTAAAAAGAAAAAAATCTAACTAAATTTTTGCTACTGAATCGAATAACCAACAAAAGAGAGTATATGTATGGTAATAAATAAAACGAATTACCAATTATAATACATAATGATTAATGTCTGATTTAAGGATAACGAAATGCTAATTCTAGCGGACTATCACTTTTTATTTTTTACACTTTATTCCAATTTTCCATGGTGTTAATTTGCATGACATAAAAGGGATGTAAGAGGTCCCACACAACAACTCACGAGACCTCAAGTCAACTTCACCTGCTCGCGGTGCAGCCTGCTAATCAACAAACGAGGCTCTGGCTCCCTACCAACTCGCATTGGGCCAGCGTGATGGGAGACGGCCCAAATGAAGGATAGTATTGGAGGAGGCTTATGTCTACCAGTGGACATCTATCGGCTGATGCTGAAGGCCATGGATGCTAAACTATCCTCGCCAAGAATAGTATGTCTTATATATTAACAGCCGGAACATAACGATGCTATAATAGCAGTAGATTTATAATATGGGAGTATACTGCCTATCCAATGTCCCTAACATGTGGCTCTGGAATCGAACCAAAAACCTCCAAACCTTCAGACTTGTTACAAAGTAAAAACTTAATTAGAGGCAGTTGACAAGTTGACAAGAGTGTCATAGCTGTAAATTTAAGTGATTACTTACTATAAAGTGAGCTGTTTGCATGTTGCATGCTCGCACTAAAGTACTAAGAATTGAACTTAACTGGATACAATTTAAGAATATTTATCAAAATGGTTTAGATTAAGAAAATTAGGAAGGTAATTAAGGATATCCCTCGAAAGATTAATGTTAACAACAATTTACATTTTTATTAACATAATTGGTTAATTTAGTTTTCTTGATAGTGACTTACGGAAGCTCTCACGGAATAAATGATTTAGTTGACGCTTGAACTTTTGCTAAAAACGAAGTATTCGTTAAAAGTCCTTTGCATTTTATTGAATAATCCAGTCTTCCTCAATTAATTATTTAGAATTTCCTTGATGGCTAAATAAATGCAATTAAAACTTTTGGATTTAGCAAGCAACTGATTTCTTTTTTAATTTGCCCTGAGCCCTGCTAATTTCGTCGGCGCGGCGGGGGCCTGACGGACCCCCTGTTTAGGTCCACCCTTTGTTGCATTGAAAAATAAAATCGAGACACGGTAGGTAGGAACAATGATTATTTTTTTCATTACAGGCATTCGCTATTATTAAAGAAAGTAAAAAGTCTCTCTTTTCAATGTTTTATGTCCCTTTTATTTTGGTGATAACTTTTGTCTGTAACTTTATATGTAAAATTTTGAGCATGAAATATTTTATAACCTAAAAATTGAGAAAGTCCTTATAAATATTTCAAGACTAAAAGAACTAAGTTACTAAGAAATATTGACTACTTGCCTACATTTCATTTATCCACAAAAATGTACAATTTTATTACACAGAAATGTCCGCCAAGTTGATGCTCGTTGATGCCAGGTCGCTTTCATAATAACTTATATTTAAGCAATCCGTACAAATAAGACAACTTAAAAATACACAAGTAACTAGCAAGTTTTAAAGTAAATAAGAAAATAACATTGTTTGTTCTAGCTTTACTGACTAGAAATAACTTTTTAGTTTATGTACTTTACTTTTGGGTTCAGATTTATTGCTTCACAAAGATATATAAATTTATTTAGTAATAATGAATCAAAAACTTCATTCTAGACTTCAAGCATAATATATCTTCGAACAAATTAATACTAAACTAACTTAAAACAATACGTAAGTTTTTAACTTTTATACATCTATTCAATTGCAGTAAATTACGCAGTTTCGTGGGAAGGTCGTCGGGGTACACAAAAGGTGTTAAACATTTTTAATACCACTTATATTTGCTATTGCCCTCGGATATCTTCACGACTCGTTAACTTGCGAGCTGACGAGGCGGCGTCACCTCGCAGGAGATCGCGGCTGCAGATGCGTGGGGAACATAAAAAGTTTTACAGACAAAATAAAGTCTTGGGGGGATTATCGCCAGCAGTGGGCCGCGGTTAGGCGATCGCAAAACGATGGGACTCCACTTTATTGCTTGTTACGCACCATAAACACGGCCCGGTTGATAGTGTGGCCCGAATTTATTTTTGATGCTCTGCATAAAAGTTGTTTAATGGCTGATACATTGTGTAATGGTTCGTATTTTCGAATGAGCCATTATATACTGCCGTTTGTGTACTTAATTTGTACAAGGTAACAAAAGTTTACATTGTATTAATTAAAAAACTGGTTCAGTCTTGTTTTAAGTGATTTCTGTATCATGTTAACAAAAGATTCACAATCAACAAGAAGCATGATAGTAATCATTGAAAAAACCAGAAAGAATTAAAATGAGCCTGGTCACAGAAAAAGGAACGATGAGGATATATCAAAAAAATACTTTTCATAAAGACTTCTCAAAGCATAATAATAATTTTAGGTCTTCGGTTAGGTTTAGATTAATAACAATATTACGTATTTTTACATCAGTCAAGCTTATCTATAAACAAGTAAATGATAACAGAAGTTGACAAAGAAACACAAAATATTAAAGAACATGAAACAATCAATAACCATTATCCAAACTTTTAAACACATAAAATTTTGTTTTTTTCCACTCAATTACTTTATACATACTATACATGGGGATAAAAAAATCATAAAAATCGACCCTCTTTGGTATAATGTTATTTGTAATCATATATATTAAAGATAAACAAAAATTAAATACACTATAAACCTTCAGTAGTATGTTAAAAATTATAAAAAAATCGACAGGGTTCCTTAGTTTTTAAAACAAACAAACGTAAAAATCAATTAAGACGTCTCGACTAAACCGGTATTCAATATTCTAGGGACACTAAAATATAAATACATTAGATAAATAAAAAGCGGCACGAATCCAATCAAGTTAGTAAACATAGTATGGGGGTGGGATGGTGAGACAGGGAGGGGCAAGGGGAGGGGAGAGTGGACAGTGCATAAAAACGTATTACGCACACGCAGCCCGCTGTACGCAATAAAACTGTTTTATGTACCCTGTAAGTTTAGATAAAACATCCCCGGGACCCCACTCCCCCCTCTCGGACGCTGTCCAGTCTCCGTCCACTTTATGGTCCTCAAATTTCTATAAACTCGCCGGTATTATTTATAGAATGTATTGGGGAAAGGCTTTTTATACGTCTGATACTAGAGACGTGAAATACGACCGCGCTCTGGGCATTCATATTTCCCCGTTTACATATTTTATAGTCAAATTTAAAGAGAAATGCGCGATTTTGTTAAAATGTATTTGAAATACATTTTCATATGAAAAACTAACAAAAAATTAACAGATTATTGAGAAAAATAATTAAAAGTCTTCTGCTAAATATAAATCGGAGAGCTAAGCGTGTATCTGCCGCCGGATAGCTTCACTTCCCGGAGCAGTAGCAACATTAGGTTTGGTTTAGGATAACAGGCCTTAGGCCCCATGGTCCGTGTGCCCAGCATCAGACGAGCTGTTTACGTACGCAAAAGACGGGTCAGCGCTAATATCATCAGAGAAATATCAGCGCAGGTAAACCCCCACTAGGTGAATTGAAGATATCAAAATAACGAAGCAACTGGACTACTGAGCACGAGACTACATATTATGGAACACTTTTAAAGAAACCTATATTCTGTAGAGGACGTCTGTCGATTGAGATGATGATGATGATGATAAAGTATAACACAACATTAACACCTTTCCTATAAATGTTCCTACTTAGAACTTTTGCTTACTATCAGGAGTTTCCTTTAAAGTCATTTTATTTCTTTATATAATATATACTAATATGTAATTATTGCAACGTTATGTAACGTTATAGTACATATGTTTCTATTGATATTACAATTGTAAATGAGCTTGTTATGTAACTTCTATCAAAGGAAATTTAAAACGTTATCGGTCGCAAACAACGACATTGTTGCGTTGATTGTTCTGTGTACGCGTGGACGACGATAAGTGTAAGCATTATCATAGGTCAGTATTGTGCCTAAGTATAAAGAGGTTATCGTTTATCAGTTAAATATATATAGACTTAATTAATGCACCAAACCTAAAGTAGAACAAGTTTTATGGATTTTTAAATATTTCGTTAACAGGAATATTACTTTTGTGTATAATTCCAATCGCTTGGCTGAAGAGATAAATTACGTCATTTGGTATGATAAATAAAACGATAACGCAAATGTACATAAGTACATAAGTTTATATCTTGTTTTAAATATGAAAGCATCATATCCTACAAGAGAAAGCAATGATCTATCTTAATTCCTAGAACCAAATTTGTACCCAGTATTTTTTGTATATTTTGGTTATAAATTTAATATAAGCTTTTATGTCAATTATCAAGTAAATAACTATATATAGTATTTGTATTAAGACTGTGCCCTGCCTAAAAATTCACTATCTTCAACTTTATATTACACGGTTAATCGACTTTCATATTGAAACGTTAGTAAGGGACTAAAGGTTTTATATTTTTTAATTTTGCTGTAGATAGTTTGAA
This sequence comes from Pachliopta kotzebuea, assembly GCA_018246255.1. Classification (NCBI taxonomy): domain Eukaryota; kingdom Metazoa; phylum Arthropoda; class Insecta; order Lepidoptera; family Papilionidae; genus Pachliopta; species Pachliopta kotzebuea. The sequence goes on along the minus strand of DWLS01000023.1, from coordinate 48,391 downwards.
TAAACTTTATAACATTATTCAAGAAATATGGAAGGAAAGGCGGTAAAGCTTTTGGGAGAAGCCTCCATAGATAACGCCTATTTTTAACCCTAAATAGTCGTGTGTAAACTATCTAAAGAGCGGTAGCTATAGAAATTAATAAAGTAGAAACGAGATGTATCAACTTTGTTGTCAGGATGACGAATGCAATTTGGTGTGGTGCTGTGTATTTTGAGTACCGTGTCTTTGTTATAGGTATACTATTTCGTTACAAACAAATGGAAATCTGAAGGTGCAAATTCTGCGTTGTATGGACGATATAACTTTCATCTACCTATTATTTATACACGATTAAGTATTTTATATAATAGCCGAAGAACATGTTAAATAATATTCAGTTTATAAACTAATTACTAATGAATAATGCTTCAACTTATCAAGCCGTTTTAATCCGATAAAGTTAATAAGTGATCGTTAAACAATATCACATAATATGAAGCGCCTGACTCGGTAGAATGTGCGACGCTTCGAAACTCCGTGCATTATCGGAAGCTCTACATCTCCTTAATGCCAGTATTAAACAGGCGGGCTTATGCTCTGATGGTTAATAAATATCGCAACCTTTCGGCAGAGTAAATAATGGTTCCTTTCGAAATACGAGCTCCATCTCGCAAGCCCTTACAAAGGATTAACAACGACCCAAGTTTCGTCGAGTGCTTTCGTGCAATACGAATTTCGTACTGGGTGCTAATCCCATCGCTACTAATTTAGAGATAACGAAAGGTTGGTTACTTTACATATAACATAACTACAGACAACGGATACGGGCTTAACTGAAGATTTAATTCGAATAACTGTTTACAGTGCAAATGTATCTTGACAACAATTCATTGATTTTAAAGGTTGTTACTTAGTACAACAAACAGAAACATTTGTATGTAAAAGGTAATAATGTCATGATCATATAACCGATCCCTTAGCAATAAAGTGTAATTTTACTTACAATTTGATCCATTGTTTAGTAATGTATTTAGTAAATGAAGCACTATTAATCACACAAACGTTTTTAGACGTAAGATATTTTACTATACGTTCTTATTCTTTTTGTCGCATCATGTGTAAAGATTAACTATTAATTAGATTACTATTAAAAATCAAGGGTTTAAAAAAGTTAATCTATTTGTGTAATGAGAAAGTTTCTTGACGCATTGAATGCTGGTTTTCCCCCGTATGCCCTATATCAGACATCGGGGATCAACAAACTGGTAAAAATATTGACGGGACCAAGTAACAATCTTCTATAGCTTGTTGAAGATAGAAGCACATTTTATCCTTTTGATGTATAGTAGTTGCTAAATTTTAGTGCTTCGTAATATATTACAGGCATGGTTCACGTAGTTGTCAAATTGTAAAGAGAAAATTGATGTTTTGTACTTCATATAACTAGAGGGTGGTTATGAAATACCTAATCATACGTCATCAACGCGAATGCAATTTCGAATAATACTGCGCTGTCGGTTAAAAATGATTAATGAGAGCTTTGTGTGTTCCGTGGCAGCGATATGATATCAAGTTGTTGGCTCTGGCTCGTTAGAAGTGTCCTGAGACACTCCCACTACTCATTACAATCCGAACGAGCAAATGGACTAATTTAAAACATCAGTTTTTGCTATATTACCATATCGACTGGTAGGTGACAAGGAATATATATTAGGTAAGTAAAAGATAGCGAGATCTAACTTTAAAATTTTCCGCATGAGATGGATTTTACTAGCAGATGAATCCAATTTTTGTCGTACCCATATAATTTAACAATAACAAACATTGTCCGGAAGTAGAAATTGAATCAACTATTTGACATTGACAAGATATACAAGATATTTTAGAAACTGAGATAGTCGCCACAATCGTTTTTCATTTTATACTAGGAAAAGAACTTCCAATTAGTTCCGATTTCTGCTGACAAATAATAATGTCCAAAGTTTGCTTTGATCTGATTTGAAAGGCGCTGTAGCTAGTGAAATTACTGGAGTAACTGAACATGTCTCATAGCGACGAGCAGTGTGGTGTATACAATCCTAACTAGCGCCATCTTATGGTCAAAGCATGTATTAATTACCATCAAGTGAACATTTCATTGATTCCACGACAAAATCTTTTGTTAGATATGAGACTTTTTATTGAAGACCAATTTGTGACAGGGAATTAAGGCTAAAAATAAAAAAAGCATTATTTTTTAAGTCTTTATTTATCTTTATAAATGTTTCATTGTGTTTATTGTAGGTATAGTGTCATTTGAAGTATATTTCATTGCTAATTAGCATTCCAATTAGATAATGTGTAGTAGGCGTATACGTACATAACTAAAATGGTAAGTAAAACATGACAAAAACCTTTCGCTGCGTATAAGGTTACACAAATCAAACAAAAAGCTTAATAATAAATAATGTAAGTTCAATGCAATAGGAATTAGTGAAAGATAACTAAGTATTGGGTTATTAATTGTGCATAAACTAAATAAAGGTAAATTAATACAAAAATAATCTTATCTGGTACTTAAGTTAAAAGCTGCTAAACATAAAATGTGTCGCACCAGCACACCTTGCGGGGTGCGAGGTTTAAGATTTTGTATTAAACTGTTTGTTTGCCTGTCATCTACAATAATAAAGCCCGTGTTTGTATATTAACATTAAACTCATATTTTAAATGGTTTCGAAGTATTTCCTTTATACATTTTATCTATCTCGATATCAATAAATTGTAAAATTACGACTTTCTTATTTGTTCCAAAAGTTTACAATATGCCACGTGAATGGTTTTTGGAGCAAATTAGAATTACGAATGATTTATTAATAGGAAGTCGAAAATTTCCACAAATACCGTAGCCGCGGGAAACTCGAATGTAACACTTTTACCGCGCGGCATACACGACGAGGCGACTGCTCTCTAAAATAATTTCCAGTCAATAACATTCAAAACAAAATTGGACTAAACAACAAGGAATTTGTACTTTGGGAGATGTGATATTATAGAGAATCGACTAGGTCCTCATCAAATGAATATTAAATACTTAATAAACATTGTATTCATAATATATAATATAAGCAATATAAAACGTAACATAATCGGAAATACTAGACGATAATATAATTCTGCTAAATAACTGAAGTAATTCAGGTTTATCGCCAGGGTTGTAATGGAGCGAGTTATCGACATATCGAACCGATGCGACGAACGATAATACCATGAGCCGATGGGGTCGACTAGAAACGGCTTACAGCGGACCTCGGCTGGGGACCGCTTTGTGCGTGACGTCCACTACAAAACTGACAATACAGAATTGTCTAACAATATATTATTAATCGAATAGAATTAAAAAACTTCGCTAAATTTTTGTACCGAAAAACGTATCTAGCGTAGTTATCAAAATGATATGCTTGCGAACAGCAACACTTTGGTAATGATCACATTTGCAGAAATGCTGCCCGCCTCTCGTCCGTAAACAAAAACAACGAAATATCCCTTCGTCGCGTACCCACTACACATTCTGCTATTGATCAGTGTTGGCCGCTTGTTCGGTAGTACTGCCTTTTATCCATATTACATTAATAATAAATGTCACAACATCAAGCCGGTATAAAAAACACTAAGCCTAATAAAACTACTACCTGCGAAAACTCTTTTAGAGTAAACTTACAAACTAGATTCGTATAGTAACACGAAGCCCGTCGCTCGAGCGGCGGGCGCAATATCAGAATCCGTATAAAATATAACATGTTTTTTTTACCTCCTTCGCTTTATTACAATTTTCCGAAACAACTTTAAATGTAGTCACGCTTTACCAACATTACAAAATAGACAATACAACGCTCACTATCGTTATCCATTATTAGCTTTTCAATAATAATATCCTCTGGAAATGGAACCTCTTCCCCTAAAATATTTTTTCATATACCAGTATATTTTTATCCTCCTTAACAACTATATTTTCTTTGTGCCAATTCCTCACGCATCGACTGCAAATGTACAAAAATATACGTTGAAACGCATTTGATGAATTTTAAAAATAATATCCTTTTTTTTCAATGGTATAAGTTATAATATAGTGAATATTTAAAACGACTCTTACAATAAATTCAAGCACTTAAACATTACTTAAAAATATCCAATTGGCGTTTCCGTACTGAGCATTTACGCACCGTTCCTTACTCTTCCTCCCTCCCTTCTACTTCGAACCATATTTCAGAAAAATTGTAAGTAAACCAGAAGAGATCATAATCATAGTAAACCACTTAATTAAGACCACACCTAATATTATGTGTGTAGATAATAAAATGTACCTACATAAGAAAAAAGGGGATTTCCAATAACACTAAAATAGTTATTCACTCGTCCAAACATACTTTGCTATAGAGAAAAGAAAGTTATCAAGTTATGCTTTAAGAATTCGGATAGAACTTGTTTGCAGCAATGGATTAAGCTTTGAAAAATTATCAAAATTCTGCATAAGTCACACTTAAACTTACTCCATACGTAGTCAGCGTCTAGTGCGACCAACTCAATAGAAATAGTTTGCATTTACGAAAGAGATTATTTGAGGATAAGTAATTTTCCCCAAGGCGTTATAAAATAGCAACTCACATAGGCAATGAAGTTCCTAATCTAATTATACATCGACCTCGTCTATGCGTGTCAGATATCAAGAAGTAATTATTCCGATTCCAAATATTCCCATAACGTTGAGGGCAGTCAGAATCTCGTGCACAATGATTACTTCTTGAAATTCAACACACAAGCGGTTTAACACAATACCTATTATCGCTGTGATACACGTACGAGATCAAGTCTCGACTCTGTCTTATAAAAATACTACAACTACGATTCCAGTAAAAAACGTACATTAAATGATGTTAAAATTTACGAATTAATACATATTTATATATATTATTAGAAAAAGTTATTACTAAATTACTTGTTACCATTATGAAAGTACAAAATGTTTTCTTTTCCTCCACATTAACGTTATTACAAATTATGACACTCATACCCTGATGCACCCCGCGCATTACGTAGTAACGTTAGTCTAATTGCCTCGCAATAACTTAATTATTATCATTAACCAATTCGTAGGATTATCACCAATACACCGTACATACAAAAACTCTTTCCGATATTTCATTTTAGATTTAAGATGCTGTTTATAATAATGAAATTACTCATATCGCGCGGTTCAAAATTCAACAGCTCGGCAGCCAATTTAGAATCTTACTGGATCGAAACACTTTAATCGCATCACGAGAATTTGTAAGTACAACTTCAGCTGTCGATGGTAAAACTGAAATTTGGAAGCGTCGGCATCGATATTCAATTCAATCGGTTACTAATAAATGCGACCGAGCGCTAAGTTAAGCCCTAAACTACACGTGTTTAATACAAAAGGTTAATAATACGTACTTACTACGATAAGTGTAGAAAACATCGAGTATCAAAATATAATTAACACGTTTTGATTTGCATCTTTCACTAACCAACAACAGCCGTATACGATAATCAGCCAATGTGTTTTAATTTTGGAAATTTTGAGCTTCGAATCTGGACGCCGGGTACCACTTGAAGGTTGAATGTCACATTGACAATAACTGCGCGGGCTTAGCCTGGCAACACCATCAAATATTACTTAAGTAAAACGCACACTGCCCTGCTGTACGAATGTACTCATAATGTCCTGTACAATATTCAAACTTTTGCTGATTACGATGACATAAAACTTTATTTCTAAAATGTGGTCAGCGACCATATCGCGAATCACTAGAAATTCGCAATGAAACTTTGCGTGAAGTATGTGTTGCATCGTTGATGAATGACAGAACGTTATAAGAAGACATCGTTGCTTCCGTTTAACATTTAATGTTGGAGAAGTAGGCAGACACTGTTTGCAAATTAATAGATATACAAAAAGGAAGAAATATTAATTCGACGTACCTATACGCGGCGCATCGCCCCGCGCCTATGACCAGAATGTACACGACACTATAAAAAAATATTCGCACGACACGACGCTACAATTAGGCAATATATAAGTATTATAATGAAAAATAATGCGACGATGATTTCAATTGTGATCACATTCACACATCACATTCACACCGATATTATTAAAGAAAACACTAAGATTCTAATAAAGGACTTAAATGGAAACAAGATTCAGGTATGAGTGCACCCGAAACCGGTACCTATTGTTACTCCGTCGTTGACGCTACCTATAGTCGGTGAATTCGACATACTATTAGTAATTAAAGATACGAGACAAAGTAAATATACTAAAAGTAAATACGAGATATAGTTTATATCTATAATAATTAACAATTTTCACACCTAAACTTACCAACGAAAGACAAAATTTATTTTAAAGCAATACAACTTAGTTACTTGTTAGGAGAAACAATCGAGGTTTATGTTTAGGATTTACAGCAACTATTTTGTAAAGATTATCTAGATCAGTGTTATTTTTATATGTAATTGTTTTACTTTATAAAATTTGCAAAAGTAACAAATTGTTTCTTTGTACTTTTAAGCAATTCACTAAATAACACCACATTAAATTTAACATGAAGTAATTCGAATGTAGGCGTCTAAATAAATTGTTATTAGAAAATTCAACAAACATATGCAAATAAACTAAGAAGTTGGCAACGTTTGTTTTATTACATTTATAAAAACTGAACAAATAACTCAGTGACTAAAATATGAATAATCAAACACATCAGTTGAATATTTTTAGGGATTATATACGATCATTTAGCGATACGCAACCCCGTCTAGAATCTAATTAGCTCATTGTGCACTGTAGGAAACTATTGAAATGGATCAGCTAACTAAACTGGAAGAAACGGGTCTTGACAAACCGTGTTATTGTAAAAAATATCTCACAAATTATCTAACGAAAAAAATGTATAATTATGAGATTGTTTTCTTGGTTGAATATTCCTGTTTAATAAGTATCTGTATTCTAGGCTCATTAAAAATGGTTAGTAAATTCTATAGAAAAAGCTTAATAGAGAAAGGGGTTTGTCAAGAATATTCTAAGAGAGACATAAAAGTGTGATTTCCGAATGCGATAAGTATATGTACTCTGCGCTACTGAACTAAAGTACTAAACTTACAATTAGACGATAAATTTTATATGGTACTCTAAAGAATAAAGGACCCACCTTTATTCTTGTCCCTCTATAACTTTCCATTTTAGTATCTAGAGAGGTAATGACAAAGATCCTTTAAAATGAAATAATTGTTAACATTACCGAGTCGGGAGACTGATATATTTTGTTTTAAAAGCTATTAAGGTTACCAAATATTAATAATGTAATTCGAATTTGTACCGGAAAGAGGGTAGGGTCTATAATTTGATCCTTATAAAGCGCCAAAGTAAACAAATCTTAATGTCTACATAGATGGCTCTGTATATTGACTATTAAACAATTATGTCTCTATAATTTGTGTCGCTTTCTCTAAATAAGCGAACTGTAATGTCACTTCACCTTTTCATTTGTACATGGCCACCATCAGATGATCTGGTATTTTTTTTTAATATTTTTCTAAATATACCAACAACAGCTCGTTTATTTATTTATTTTTTTTGAAATATTTTATTGTTTACATACATTTATTTGTAAATGTACATACATTAAACTTTTTATATATAATTCTATATCCGAACGAGCAAACTTCGATAAAATTAAAATTGTTTAACATATGAAGTGTCATTACAATTCGCCGTATTTCGTTTAAAATTAATTAGGGTTCTTTGATATTGTTGAAATTATGTACTATCGATTTATGGCTAATCTAGGTAATATGCAATAATATATCTCATTAACACATTTTTAGGGATAGCATCTGCTTGAAAACTGCGTATATACAATAATGTAATATCGTGCTATTATATAGATTACGTTCTCGATATAATAATTTCAACCTTAAGAGTTCTAAGCGAAGGATACTAATAAAGATATTTGAAGGGGTACTACAAACATACTAGACGAACTGGCTTCGTTGGTTCAAAAAATTTATGGTTTTAAATAGCCCTTCTACTTCCTGCAAACATATGCATCATATATCTATTTATATATATACAAACAACATCTTTCCATTGTCTGATTATATATTTGTAGAGAAATTTTGATATATTCATAAAACTTTGAAAATTCGATCATGATTAAAATACAATTTATACTTCTTTTTGTAATATATTTATAGTATGATTTATATAAACCGAGGAAGCCAGTTCGATGCCCACTCAAACTGTGCCAAATGACAAAGATGATGGTATGAAGTGTAGTGATGCGGATGATAGCGGCGTAATGACGAATGACGTGTCGATGATAATTCTAACCTTTGGGTGTATGATGAGGCGAAGAGGAGGGGATAGGCAGAATATTTCTCTAGGAATCAAGATGAGACGCGTATGTAAGCGAGGTATTCAATGGAAATGGTAAGTAAGGCCTCCACCCCTCCAGTATACCACAATAATTCAACTACACCCATTCGCTAGTTATTACTATGCAATAAGTATCAGTCAAGAACAAGAGGGGACTCATTATAGTTTTCACATACGCCACATTTACACCGCAGCAATTAGTTAAAAAAATGGTAAATGGCAGTATTGATATTTTTATTAGGACAATGCAAAAAATTTCGTCTAAAAATTGTTAAGTCTTCGTTTAATTATTGCCTAACACGCGACTCCTGTCACGCCGCAAACACGTCCGGGATGTGAACGCGCTACAACGCCTACCTATCCGCACCACTTTGATCACTAATCCCTAAACACGCTCTAAACTAGAAGTTTATCACTTGTAATCACTTTGCGAGTAAGTAATATGTATCAAATGTATCAAAAATCTTACCTAATTCATCATTTAACATTAAACAGTTATTGAATAAAGGTGCACGTCACTTATATAGTATATGTTTATTAAATGGTGAAGCATTATGCTTACAAATAAATAGACATTCAGATTAATTATAAGAATCTTCCTTAATCTAAAAAACAGCCGTAGCCGAATATTTTTCTTAACAAAAAGTCATGTAAATTATACAGTTTGATTAAACACGGCTTCAGTGGTTAGCAGAATGGGTATTTTCATTAAAAGTATAATTTTTGCATTTTTTTGTTGATATGGCACAATTCCGAAAATGTATTTTTTTAATTCACGCTTTCCGTTAATCACTGAAGGAAAAAAATTTATAAAAAACGCAAAACAAAGATAACAATATTTCAATACATGATCTTACAATAATATATATATAGACAAGCTAATCATATTATTGGTGACACAGCAATGACTTATAATTAAAATCCTTTACCATAATTAAGTGAAAAATTACAATAATATGTAAACAAAAAGTGATATTAAAGGAAAATAACCTATCATGGCATCTCTAACAAGTAGATGTCGCCTCCTGGTTCAAGTGCCATTTGGTGGGAGGAAATAAAGGATCGTAAAAACTTATGAAAATATTGTATAACACTTAAGTTAAAAAGTTAAAAAATTTTGCTAAAATAAAACATAACTAATAAACTAAATTGAACTAAACAACACACCACTAAAACCCCCTATCAGATAGGGTGATCAGTATCACTGAAAACGAAGGTAATCAATAATTTAAAAAAAAAACTCCCCTTTATCTCCTTCAAAAGGAAAACTCCCGATATGGTTAAATCGAAAAAATGACACGAAAATGCAATTTCTGGCGCCACTATACCGCTAATTTCAGATAAAAATCAACATTTACCTTATTTAATCAACAAAGTGCAGTAATAAAATTAAAATAAAATCAATAGTACGATCTAAACCGATGCATAAAATTATTTTCAATAATACCAACTTAATTTAACAAAAATTATTACTATAAGAACGTCCATTACACAACGCCACTCGCTTACGCAATCTGATTTAAGTACTCCATGAAGTCGTTGGAGAACAGTTGGAGATGAGAGGGGTCCGGGGCGTGGCGGCGAGGGGCCCCGCAGTTGGCGGGGGTTAGCACTGGCGGGGCCTGAGGCTTGGACCGAATGGTCGCCAAATAGCGTTCCGCGAGCGATTCACCCAAACTCATCGCGAGAGTTTCCGGGCTCAGCCCGAGCAAAGACAACGATTCCGTGATACTAGCAAGAGCGGGGGCGAGGTATTTAGACTCGTCGGGTTCGGGCCGCGAGGCCATGCTGGTGTTGACGACCGGGCGCAGGGCGGGGGGCGAGGCGCGGCGGGGCGGCGTGGGCGCGAGCCACGCTTCGGGCGAGGTGCCGGGGGAGGCCCCCGGCACCGCCGTCTGTTATGGCCACTGCTGGAACAGCGGGTAGGCCCGTTTCGTGAAGCAATAGCTCAGCGGCTTCACGAAGTGCGCGTCCAATACCCGGCAGTGTGGGCAGGTGACCGGGTGCGAATAGTCCGAATAGTTGAGGCGTTGCTGCGGGTGCAGCAGCGGCTTGTAGCAGTTGTTGCACTACGGACAAAATAAACGAGGTTATATTTTATACAAAACAATTTATATATAAAGTTTTACGGGCGGATGTGAGAAGCAAATGTACAAAAGTATTAAGAATGGTTATCAGTGTCGTTTAATATCATGTCCTAACAACTTTGTTCCGGTATTTCATATAACGGCAGGCCTTATTTATGGCGATTACCTTTCCTACAACCTAAAACACAATCACTTATTTTTCTTGCAAGACAGAGACTTTTCACTTTAAAAAGTATTAGTAGTGGTAGTAGACTTTAATCATTGGAGGTTGAAGGAATAATCTAACAGATGTGAACTTTAACTTAAATAAAAAAAATTACAATAAATATAACCAACCTTCAGTCGTTCAGCGCAGCAAGGAGTCGCCATGAAGATATCATAAGAGTACATGGTGCCGAGCACGAGGGAGGATCCGTCCCACTTTTGCCCACAGAACCGGCATCGAATTGTACGCTCTGGATCGTAACGCTCCAAGCAGGCCATGCACACGCATGTCAGATATTGTGTCCGACCTTCCACTTTCACCTGTGTATAGTAAAATAAAATATTTGATACTAATCATTTATCGACTACATGTTCCAGGTTTAACATGGTAGATGTACCTAAGAAATGAACCAATGGACCTAAAAAGGATCTACGTTTTAAAACAAGGTTACTCAATACTTGTTGAATATCTACGACTACTTAGATTTAGTGCAAGTAATCTATGAAACAAATGTTAATACCACCTTGTAAATTTATATATATTAAGTTACGTAATATTAGATCCATCTATCATTAAACGTTTGAGCTTTTCATTACATCCAACCGGATTATCGTCACAATCCAAAAAAGTACTTCGACTGAATTATGATGCTACAGTCGCTCTAGGCGATCGCGTGCTAATTCCAACGTCAAACAAACATACTAGTATCCGTGAGCTCTCACATTCGTCTTCTAATTCCCTGAATAAACAGTGCAAGCCGAGAAGTTCCCGTAGCATGAACTGCGAGCCCAGACGGCCACATTATACTACCACACTTAAATAAACTTTGCGGGATCTTATTTGAGTTTACGAGGGGGGAACTTTGTAGCAATTTAAAAGGGAGGAATTAAAACGAGATACGTTTTATTGCAGTTTCCAAACAACACTATATAACACGTAATTAAATTAAGTTGTCTACTTTATCAAAGTTTGAAACTCTCCAAGTTTAAAGCCAAGAACGTTCAATATTGATTAAATTATTCTTTGATAGAATAAATAAATACTTTGATATCTCATACAAAAGTCTCTAACTAATCGTATAAAAAATCAATAGTACTAATCAACCAATTTAATCCACGGTAACAATTCAGACGGATTGAAACATCCATTTATTACAGAAATCAATATTGTGTAAATGATTCCTTAGTGATTAATAAAAATAATACAGTTAAGATATATATTTTTCAATGGATTTACCTACTACTAAACAGGTTTCTACTTTTCATTTCAGGTTAAAAATCTCTAATCTAATTAGCAAAAGTTCAGTCCTAGGTATCATTACAGTATCTATGTTGCCAAGCAGCAATAGGAAAAAATTACGGGAATACGTTTTGAAAAGCAATGTAGCTACAAAGTATATAGGGTAGAGTCTAAATTTGGGTGTTATGAAAGAGATGAGCACATTGTGATGCTATATTCAACGGTTCTGTTGTGCATCTGAAGGTTTATCACCAGACAAAAATCCTCCTTACTTTTTCATTTATTCTTTAAAATATACTACAGTGTCACTGAACTAATCAATTATAAAGAAGAATATATGTATACCTCGACAGCGCTGCTGGTGTGTTGGCGCGGGCTGAGGAAGAAAGTGCCGTCCACCAGCGGGTAGCGGTCAAACACATCCAATGTTTCCTTGCACAGTGCGCACGAAACCCTCGGCTTGTGCTGACCAGCTAGTGTCGACAGGATGAACAGACGCGTGTCGTCATTGCCGTGATTGCCTTCGTCCTCGATCTGTAACAAAATATTGTAAACTGATTTTTAAAATTCTCATGCAAATAAAAGTTAAATAAAAATTTGTTTGAGTTAAAATTAAAACACCGTTCTCATTTATAGCAATCCTTGAACTGTTTATACGGTAGGAATGAACCTAGATATAAATATCTTTTAATAACCAGAAATTCTATCAAATAAATGTTCTAGTATGAGGGAAGACGTGCGGAGGTAAAGGCTTGTACTTAATTTCAATATTTCATATCCCCATATGTATACAATACGATTAATGCATACACCCACGACACTCGCCGCAGCGGTTCTCCCTTCATAATAACGCAAGTAAATGTCTGCATAAAGTTGAATAATGAAAGGCTGAAAGGCAATTACGCTGAATTCGGAGTCGAAGTCAAACAAAAGGCTCACGAGCGCCGCAGAGATCGATTGTGAGCGCGTTTCGTTCACGTACGAGCAATTTGCGAAAGCGAATAATAATGAAAGTTTAACGAGTTACTGCAGCGGCGGCTTAATTAAACATATTATGAACTGCCAAAGCACCCAGCGAACCATCCGACCGCCTTTAATCTATACAATGCAGTGACAATTTTCGCCAAGCCAACACCCGCCAACAATACGTTTACTTATTGCGTCGAACAATCAATATGTGATGCGAGTAAATTATGCGTTTGGTAACGTGTCGTTGCAGTATGAAATGCGTTACGCATATTCGCTGAGACAACTCGCGCATACCAGTAATGTTTGATACTAAACATTCCTATTATTCTATTATTAGAATGACGTCGTGACATCAGGAAAACATAAAACGTTGCCGGCGAGTGCGTTGACCTACGCAAGCAGACTCAGTATGATTTGCAGCATAGGACAGTGTAGTTTGCCAAGAGACGAGTGGGAGGGGGAGGCGGGGGCCATCCGGCATAGCAAACACTGTGATATCTGCTTCCCAACTCCGACGCGAAACGTCGTCTATTTATGTTCAGAGCGCTTAATTTATGCGACTTACTCACGGTGACTTTACTGCTAATGTTAAAATCATCTCATCCATTTGCAAATTGCGATCATTGCATCGCGGTCTCCAGTTTTGCTAATGATAAATAACTGGCCGCGAAAACCGTCTGCCTGAGACACGTTTGATTGATTTATTCCGGCGAGCATCTGCCCTCACCGCTGATATTTTATGATTGATAACGTTAAACAGCGACGTTGTTTAAGCCTGATGCGAAATATTGCTGAAGCTGATAATTTTACGGAGTAAATAACATAGTGAAATCGTTTAAAGAAAACTCGAGTTAGTTGTCTTAAAACTAATGAGCGACATTTAAATTGTTAGCCGGACCGCTTGAGAGAGTTCAGTGAGGTTGGAGGTTCCGACCGATGAACAGAGTTGTGGAGTACTGCGAACAATCTCAATTAACACTTGTAGCACACACACTTGCAAGAATGCAAGAATATCTAAAGAACATTAAGTACGACACTATAGCATTAAAATTTAGCCTTTGCAGGTAGTATACATATGTGGAAATTAGTTTAACCAACCATAATTTCTGGAACAAAAAATTATAAGAAACATCGTCAATTATAAAGATGCTCACGAGCATACACTACCATTAAATCCGCACAAACGAAAGTTTCTCCCTTTATTTATATCGTCTACATTTACATAGTGCAGAGAAACTTAGCACCCTGTAAACTTAATGGTCTTCTTGTTCAAATGGTTCAGCTACCGAATTATTTCAATAACGATTCCACAGATGGCTTACCCGAATTTATAAAGTTTAATTAAATCTTTGCAAACAAATTAAAATCAGATTCCATGTTACACAAATTCCACAGCAAGTATCATTTATACGTTAGTCTGTTCGTTTGTTTCGCTGTTCAAATAACAAAAGCGTGTAGAGCTCGTTTCGGAAGAGACGAGAGGAGTAAAGTGCGCTTCAAACCTCGTTTGTAGCCGACGTGCCGCAAAACGAATGTATACACATTAAAACTTTTCGAATTGAAGGTGACGCTATAATTGAAGAGACGGCGAGGGTGCCTCCCCAAAAAATGGTGCGCTTTTACTGCATACGGACATGGAAATTTGCAACACGCAAACAATTGTCCTCTGCTTTGTCCCCTTGTCTGCTGCAGCTAGTACATTTATAATTCTCATAATTAAAATTCACGATCAAGTTTCTTATTCGCATGGCAGAGGTTAAAGTCTTTACTTTTTGTTTTTCCTCCACAAACAACTGTAAGTTATACGCGTTACATTGTCAACGCTTGCTTTCTATTGTTCTTCATATTTGTCTGCCGACCATAATGTTTGTGGACGGGCTTTTAATATAAAACGTCGTCGGCCCAAAGGTTGAATAATGATAATAAATCCGGATTGTTCTCAAGGGTGGCTTATTTTTAATTAGGCAAATGAAACTTTTCCTATTAGGATTCGCCGTCGGCGGAACTCCTGGCGGTAAGCAACTAGTTCAAATAAAAATTAAATACGAAAAGGCGAAACGTTGAGCGGGAGAGCTGGGAAGCCGGGGTGAAATGAGAGGCCTAGCCACAAATCCAATTAGTTGCAACAAGATATCCAATACGTCCGATCCTGTACGAGTAAATATGTAATCGAAAATTAAATGATTTGTCGTTAATAGGTTCTTGTTAGAAAGACTCGTTAAAAATAATCATTGTCGTCTCCAAACAATAGAATGGTTTGTTTAAGGCTGACAAGCGTCGACGTAGCACGAATAGCAATTTTTCAGCACCGCCATCTCAAACAATAAGTCTGCGAGTGGATGTTATTTGCGGTGCTCGATACATTTACTCTGACAGTTGCGTTACGTTCCGCCTCATGTTTGCCATTGTCTGAGAGCTTTACTTTAATACCCTACTCTTTACATCAACTAAATATGCTTTCTACGAATACAATATTTTACTACGAATAATATCAGACACAATAAAAAGTCAAACAAAAAGAAATTCGATACTTATAAAATATTTTGGAATATTAAATTGTAGCCAAGAGGTATTGGTTTAGGGTTACTAAAGAATTAAGATTTATATCTTTGCAACCATTACTCTCAGCTGTAACTCGCTTGAATCTCATCAGTATTCGAACTGTCAAAGGATGCAGCGGTTTATGTAAATCTCGAGCATTTATTACTATAGCAACTTTGTAAACGTCGTTAGAGCGGAGCGGGTTCAGAGAATTTATGAAGCGGACAATTTATTAATATTCGCGAGAAGAAATATCTGAAAGATATGAAAATCAGCGTAAAACTGTGGAGAATGTGTGCCTGCGAGGAATTCACGGGAGCATATTTGCTGACAAAATTCCACTGAACACTTCGTGGATGTCTATAGGTCGAGAGACGTTGCAAAAATTCACGTTGTTTCATGCACAAGATGTTTCCTCGCGTGAATTAGTGTCACGTCGAGAAAATTCCACAGGCGGCATACCAAGATTTATGTACAACACTATGTTATAATTTTTTTTCCGTACAAATCATAAACGAATTTCGCTCGTAAGTCATATTACTAGACAAGAAGAAATAATCACCTGAAAGAACGGCCTTCAATTAGTCTTGTGTGTAATCGCGTAATGAATATAAGAAACAAAGATTCAACAAGGAGGTGATTAAAAGGACCATGTGTTGTATCTTCACTGCGAAAATATACATGTATATTACTTAAGCGAAAAAAAGATGTCAATGTTGAAATAGAAGTTTCAACAATTAAACCGTTATTAATAGATCGAAATAATTACTGAGAATACGCCGTCTCGTTTATAAATTGTGATAATAAATAGAAATGTTCTTCACGATATTATGGAGTCTAATAAACGTGTAAATAATCGTGAACGTCGCCAAGACACTTTACAAAGAACACTAGATTGCACGGCGGAGTGGGCGTTTGGCGCTTTGATGCGATTTTGATGAGGTACCCCGCCGCCTGTCCCACACCGACCGACATTTTTAATAAAAACGTCTGACAAACAATCACAATGTTGTGCACCGTATAAGCTCTCAAAAGAATTGATTGTTCAGTTTATTTACCCAGCTGCAACTCGCGTTACGATCTTACAGAGTGAATAATGTGGACAAACAGCAGAACTAACGTATAGCTGCGTTTTAAGTATTATATATTTTGCCGTAGTCGCGACGCTTAGTAGTGGCTACATGGAAAATTACTTATCCTGACTTAGTTTTATCGTCCGCCGTATTGTTATGTTGGTTACTAACCGTTCAACAAACGCGTCATTAGTGCCACAAGATAATGCGCAACAATTTATGGTTGTATTTTTTTAAGAAAATGAGCTTTGAGCACAAAGTAAATAAAACTGAATAACTACTATATAAGACGACTACGCTTTAAAACATTTAACGTTAACGTGTAAATCAATTCTAAAATCAAAAACCTAACTGGTTTAATGTTTTAAATATATATATTAAAAAACTTTACTTGGTATTAGTAATTACAACTGCGGCAAGTTACGTAATAACTTATGTTTTTATTAGTCGTATATCTGTTGGTGAAGACTGTTTAAATAGCTACCACCGCATCGCCTATTTCTGTCACCATACAGAAGTGTGCAAGCATTACTGTTGTTCCGTATTGACGGGTATAGTAGGTAGAAAAATTACTGAGGTAATGATATTTAACATCATAACGTTGAAGAAAAAAAATTAAACATGAATACATAATGATTGACGCACAAAACTTGAACTGAAATATGAATATATAAAAACAAGATCGAATTTCCAATGCATTGAGTCTACAAAAACGCCAAAATATGCAATAAATTTACGTTTATTACTTGGCACGAGTATTAAAACGAGTGGTATAGATAGAAACGTACTGGTTATGTTCATGTAGATTATATAACAAAGTGGCGAATCGATAAACAAAAATGATTCACGGCCAACAATAACGGCGCAGTTGATGTAGGTCGAGGGATGCCTACGGCGAACTGGGCACGTCCACCATTTTGTTTACAAATAACGAGTATACTCATCGTCTGGATATATTACTATACTTCTGTAGGGTAACTGATATGCAGTGTTATTGTAAATATGCTGCGGCTTAAAATAGATCTCACGCAAATCAATCAACAGTAAAACAAATAAAGCTATCTCGCAATGTTGCGGTCGATAATTGTTTTATAGGATGACATTTTAGAGGACGGATTTTTATGTGTAATGCGAACCTGTTAATTTTTTCCTTTTTATCAACTAAAATACTTACAAATTTAAAGTATAATGCATATTTATATATGTGTTTAATTATTTTATAGCCCTCAACAATTATTTTTATCTTAGTTAATGCCAAATAAAGACGTAGCTGTAAACTTTAATACCTTCAATGTGCTTTGTTTTTTATTTTCTTCAGTAACAATGCGTAGAGTCCGTGAATATCTTTTTATTGGAGGCGTGTTAAATACATTGTTAAAACACATGTCCTTTTGCGTATTATTAAATTGCCAGCTCGTTCACACAAACAGTCGTGAATCTTCTGTCACTTTGCGGTCTTGTTTGTTTTCCACGCAATGCAAATGTGACCCTGACTTTTAAGGTGGTAGACTGTAGGTAGTTTAGTTTAATAAACAAACGGGTTTTACTCCTTAAATAATAATTTATTCTATAAATAATTTTGTTTAACACAGAGGTCCTTAGCAGAATCTTTTCTTTCTAAGAAAGTTATTACTTCATGTGCAATTATGTCCGATTTAATTAGATCATCTTGATAGACGCATACGCTGCTTATATTTTTACATTATTATCGTTGTTTCTCGTCTTTAAAATTTTAACACATAGTAGAAAACTGATAATGCTATCAATTATTGAATGACTGAAAATCATTAGAAGAAATATATTTTTTAATGTGAACTGTTAATATCTATAATGAGTCCCACAAGACAGATAATGACGGTTAACAAGAAAATCATTAATAACTAAAAACTTATCTCCGTATTACGAACGTTTCTGGTTGTAAAGCGTTGCCTGTACTTCCAATATCATGTTCAGCCACGTGCATCGTCCAGCTGAGTCAACACAACGCCGGGTATTCGAAAACATGCGATATTTCCACTGTTAATAATAACTTCCATTCTGCATTTATAGTTCGTAGTATTCAGTCGAACGAGAAATTTTACACAGCGATTGTTACAAATTCATCTTCCGTGGAAGACAAATGCAGACTGGAACAGAACTACGACAAAAAACTTTTACTGGTCTCTGTTTTCGGAGACGGTCCTAGCGTATAACACAACAGCATCTATATCTACTCACAAACAACAATCTGTCAACGTTATCCTTTTCAACTTTAAAAGGTACTAGTAAAATTACTAAAGTGCCAAAACCTTAAATATCTTATTTCAATACAATTATCAGAATGTACTAGATATTTTCAGTTAGAAAAACATTATTCGCGAAAAACAAGCTGTAACAAAGTGCAAAAATGTGTTTAGTCAAACAACATGAAAAACATTTATTACTTCACCGACGAAGGTTAAAGTAGTATTTATTGCATGTTAAATAATACTGAACAAGTTCTTACTAGCTTAACGAATTGCACATATAACTTAACAGGTTCGAATCAGATTTTCAACTTAACCTTACTACCAACACAGGATAAATTTATAAGAGGACAATCAGAAGTAATTTCACCAAAATCTTCCAAAATAGATAAAATCGTAATTTTGGTTAATTAATCCGCAACGAAAACAAACCTTAAATACGAATTCAAAGATGAATCGTTAGTTCAACCGTCTGGAGTTGCAAAGACTAATATTTAATCAAGCGGCTACACAAAATTAATTGGGCCCGATATTCAGCTCAAATGCCAGATCAGCCTAATCGGATTTCTGATATTCGATTTACCTTTTTCGTACAATAGTATATTCGTCGTTATTGTCTGCTAATATTTGTTATTGACATTGTATGAAGTGAGAAACTTCTAACTTTCATATAGACAGCTGGATATTATCGCGGTATACAACATGATAATGGTAGCTAGCCAGACGAATTAGCCAAAACCCTGGCTCCTGAATTAGTACCAGCGACCACTGCATTATAAATACTTTTGAACTTTCACTTGATGGTGGATGGTTTAGATCTTTCTCTAGTGATATATTTATTACTTTAATAATAGATTTTTCTTTTTTAAAATATAATAATAGAAAAGAAAGTAATTTCAGGTTGAAAATAACTCTGTAGGTACCTAAAGGTCGCGTTTAAAGAAAACATAGAGATAACACTATCGTGTGAGATACGGCGTATGAACCAAGTATTCGCCAGGCAATGATAACCCTGCACTGGAGTAGCGTCACCCCGAACCTCCGTTATCAGTAATGTTTTGCAAAGTTGCCAACGGTTAGCCTTGTGAGCTTATCATTGCAACGAGAACAAGAGCGACAACAATGATAACGGAGAAATTAATAAATAACTCATTAGGTTATAAACATAACAATAAATTACACATTTTATATCTTAAGTACCATGTAAGGACATTAAAAGGGCGACGATGTTTACTTTCACTTTTGTATGAAAAATATTAATGATTCGTTATTATGAGAAACTAAAATTTGAACTAATAATAACTAAAGATAAATAGAGGAAAACAAAGGGAAAAAATAAACTATAGTACCTTTAGTAGTTAGTAGTAGATAGAAAAATGCCCCTGGTCGTGCTCGACTGGTAAAGTACCGAGCAAACTAGAGTACCTCTGATATGTTAAGTATTACATTTAATGGAAATATGTATTGGAATATGGAAAATTTATTAAAAGGTTTAAGTGATAAATTCTCATTATACTAATAATTTACATTTTATTTAAACAATTTAACGACGTAATTAATATACAAATGGAGTGTAGGGACTTTCAATGCGATACGCGAGTTGTAAACAGGAACAGGTTGACCGCTGATAACAAGGACTGTTCGTACGAGAATTTTATTGGATAATACGTTCTATAGTAAGAACAAATTAAATACATCCTAAGGGATATGTGTAATATGATATTTTGGTTTATTATAACAATTCATGTTACTCCAGGAACACAAATTTCGCAAACAGCCTCTTATCTAGTTCCGTTATGTATAGTAACAAAATTTAATATATACTAAAATTTACATTTATTGTTCACGTCGATCATGTTGCATAATTTACATTTTAATATAATAACATGTTATGCTATTTTAACAGTATTGTTTTTAATATAGTTGTTATATTTAAAAGAAATTAAGGCTTTGTTAACTACGTGTATTTTTCACTACAATACGAGTAAAAAGATTGAAACCGTGTTTAGTATATTGTCACAGCTTCGATTCTTGTTAGCTGGCTCCTATTTAGATTTTCTCCACAGATTTGTGTAGCACATTCATCCAACCTGTACCCTTGTTAGCGTTGCTTTAAAAAGACAACATAGACTCGACGTTTAATTGATACTTGATACTGCTTCTTCTGTATGCAAGAGCACAAAAAGCTGAAGTGCTTTAGGCGCTTACAATCAAAATTACTGACACATCCGACGTGCTGGAATAGGACTCTTTACTTAACATATTTGCATTTAACTTAAACATGAATTATATTAATACTGAGCCATTTGCAAGGTTTGCCGTATCTAGACTACGGACGACAGAGTTGTTCTCCATCACACATTTAATTAAACCGATCATGAAAATTATTTGCGTAGTATTGCTAGCTAAATCATTTTCATTATTCACGTAATTAATGAACAAGGTAATTGATTTTTTATATTGAAGTAATGAGTTTCCGTTAAATTATATTAAAATTAACATAATTCATTGGTTATCTATTTACATTTTGGCCTCATATAATCTGATGACGCTACCCACCTACTAATAAAGAATTTGGCTATAACTATCAATTAAACGGCTCTCGTAATTACAGGTGGTAAGTATACATACAATTAATTCATATTTGAAATCTTCAAAGCGTATTTTTTTATACAGCTGAAGCGAATATGGGTTAAATGTATTATGTTTTTCTGACAGGCTTTTCAAGAACATAGATTTAAAAAACTGAACAAAACATTCATTGCTTTGTAACGTATTGTTTTGAGTTAAAGAAAAAAGGTACATTTTATGCAAATCATCATGACTACGTGATCAAAGCTATAAATATCAATACATATATATTTTTTGTTCACTTTTTTTCATTCTTTAATCGCTCCTACGTTTTAAAATTTCTATTTAAAGTGTGATTGAATATGGATGTCTTATCGAATTAAACTCTGTCATTGGTGTAATATGAATTAAGTTCTATATCTTTTAGATAAAAAAGTCATAAACATTTAAAGTGAAAATTAATTATCTTGACACACATATCATTATATCGAAAATTTGATATGATCAATAACAATATTCCTCATAATATATTGGTATCTTACATAATATAGAACTTTGATAACAAGAAAGAGATAGGAGCTCGTATCTTTTTTAACTTAACTAAACAAAATTTTCTTTTTACAAGATACTTTAAATTCTCTCATTTTTGACAGCTATACCATTGCTTATATTTGTGTATAAGATATGAAGTAATTATTTATATAAATTCACTTGTATAATTCACTATTTTTAACACGCTCGAGAATATCTTTTAACTATACGTACTTCTACTACATATTGCCTTATACATTCGAACATTCGGTTAAACTGATAAAAAAATAGCAACCAAATATAATTTTCTTTAAAAGTCTTTACTTATAATTGTGATAACGTAGATAAGTGGATTACCACCCACGTCTCGCCTACGTAAAGTTGAAAACATCATTTATTTTAACTCGTAATTGAACTTAACAACGATAACATTGTATCGAGCTATGCGTTTGTTTATTATAAATTTGAAAACAATTTCGTTAAAACCTCTTACTGATTACTATATATATGATACTATACATTTAATAGTCTACACGAAAAATTCAAGAAACATTAATATTTTTTTTATATTGATATTGATTCTTAATGAAACAAACACCAACCTATAGAGTTTTTACCAAAAGTATTTTGATTTTTTGTAATATAAAATGATTATCAAAAAATAGTAAGAGAATCTTGTAATTTGTAACAAAAATCGTCACCATCTATATGTTAATAGTTACAGATTAGATGTAGTGATAAATTGACTATATGAGGGTACGGAAAAACCTCTTACCAAATGAACTCCACAAGTTCTATCGAATCGAAGTTCTCAATATTCAAACCTTTAGCGACTATCCCACGAACTTAGTTTATGTGTTCATAAAATCTTATGTTATTTTAGAGGCTGCATAAAATCTAAACGGCGTAACAAACAATTACCATATAAGTATCTCTTCAATCATATCCAGTGAATAGATATTATATATAAGGTGGAACGAGTAGGTGGACGTCGTCGCGGTCACGTACCAAGCGATATTAGCAACGCCACAGGATTATTCATATGAATGCATTTATACTGTGGAATTGTGCGCGTAAATAACGCAGTTTTATCTGTACTGTACATGGATAATGCACACTAGCACGTAAGAAAACACACGCAGGCAAATGTAGTTGATAAGGCGGCCGGTATCGCGGTCGCCGGGGATAACGGCCGAGCCAAGGCGAACCGATCTCCTGCAGTAAACGCGCCGACTCTACACACGACCCTTACATAACACGCCCGCCGTTGCGACAACTACACGGCCGATTCACAGATTACTTAGCAAGGGCTGCTCCATACTAAATCAATTTATTTTATTTGAACATGCGTAGAAATGCTACACTTGCCTCTAACAACTCGGTGCTGGTTAAGATGGTATACACACCACCACGTAATCATCACCTTAAGACATAAATTGTTAAATTTCGTTACTCTATTAATTTTACTAGTTTACAACGCTCTTCAAACAACAACACAGTAATATTTGCACACTACTGGTTGTATGCGCTACTATAGGAGTTGCGATGGTAGCAACCTACAACTATTTGTTAGAAGTTAATGAAAGAAACTACAAAAACTGGATAACTGGACTCAGCCTAAAACCCAATATAACTTAAAATCAAAATACACAAAAGGCGAGAAACCTGTTATATTTTTTTTCAGGTATTCCAAAAGAATACGGAATATTAAAGTAGTTATCCCTTAGTTTTAATCCCGAAATTTTATCGTTATCAGCTCGTTTGTAGTTTCAGACGACAATACTTGATTTTATCGTACGTTAAAAAGTACAAAATTAATAGATTTTTAAAATATCTTCATGAATATTATATATACACAATTATAATGACGTTATTTTTAAAAATTAATGTCCAAATAAGGGTATTTTTACATATCCTTAATGATAATCAGTGTAAACTGAACCACAGAAGTAAATTATTAAAGTGCAAACAAGTATAATGTTATCATAATAGTTATTTAATTATAGTCCAGATATCATACATTATAAAACAATTAATGTTACTAGTTATATAATTTTAATAACTTATCTATAAATTTCTGTATAAAACACAGAAGTTTTCATTAATATAAGAAACATCCGACGACCTTGTTACATATAGCGAGAATAGCATTGATTAGTAAATAAATAATCTTTGTATGTGGAGTACGTAACATGCGCACACGCAAGTCAAGCTGCGCCTTTAACTATTTCTATCGGTCATTGTACCGCAGTAAAGCTATGCGTTATGTAAGTTAACTAGTTGTTATCGCTGACGGCACTCTTCCAAATGCACAGAGATAAAACATCAATAGCTATTCATTTAAGTATTACCGGCGAAATAGATAACAATTAACTGGCATTGCTTACACGTACACTGACGGAAGCTTCGAGAACAATGCAATCAGCCATTGCCCGTGGAACTGTTGCTAGGCGCTTTATCAACATCGTTTACTAACAAACAACGTCGTCTCTCATTCTATAATTTACCAGCTGGGTTCACAACATACGTAAGTATTCATATCTAACAAGTTTATAGTTATTCTAGCTATTGTTTACATAGTGATAAGTAGTTTTTTAAAGCTTTGATTAGTGACAAATACAATATTAATGTATACAATCTTAATGTTTCTACTTCACACTAGGACATTTACTGCATCTACAGAGATCTGGTACATATTGATTTTCAACCAAAAATGCCCAAGTGAGAGTCGAACCCGCGAAAGTTCGAAACGTATACCATGTATCAGTTTCAATATTAATAGGGCAGAAAATATATACTGATTTATGAAGCCAGTCCAAAAGATTATATACTTGCTTGATGGTAAGTGATATGCTTGCCTATAACAACGCGGCGCTAGTTAAGATGGTAAACACTACTACATTGCGCTCGTCGCCTTGACACATAAGGTGTTGATACTAGTTACCCCAGTAATTTCATCACCACCATTTTACTATATTTTTTGTATGGTATGATATTAGTAAATATTATGTTAATGATTGAATGTTGATTGCTCGCTTGATTGCATTTTCTGATAACAAATAATTACATATTGTATCTAACAATTCTTATAGAGCCCGTAAACCATTTTTCAAGGTTTGTTTTTAGGATATTTCAAAGAAGGTTTTACATGCCTAAGGATTGGAAATATTGATTTAAAGCAAAACGGCGGAATTTCCAGCGTGCATGACTCAAATTGTACTCATCGGTTTCTACAACAGAAGCAATTGCTTTACAACGATTTATTTTTTATTAAAGATAATTGTCAAAAAATAGCTAAATGATCATGTGAATAAATATTATTTTAGTAACTATAGATCTATGATCTGAACATAAAAAATGTTAGTGAATACATTCCTTTCAAATATCTTCTAATATGTACATTACGGAGCGCAATTAAACGCGTACGTTTAAATACATACGTAATGTGCCATAATTATTTCAAATATATCGGTAAACAAGCGAACTAGTTTAATTAAGTCATTACAAACATTGGTAAAAGCGGTTGGCCTTCAAATTTACATTTTCAGTCCATCCGTTCCCATACTAATGAATCAATTCTTATTAGATTAATATGCAAATGAATGCACCTTGCCTTTAGCAGTTATTTTTGATAGAGAAAAAGAAACTGTTTTAATAAGTTTTTAAATATTCATCGACGTAAGAAAAAAT
Source organism: Pachliopta kotzebuea (assembly GCA_018246255.1). Taxonomy (NCBI): domain Eukaryota; kingdom Metazoa; phylum Arthropoda; class Insecta; order Lepidoptera; family Papilionidae; genus Pachliopta; species Pachliopta kotzebuea. The sequence continues at coordinate 22,844 of DWLS01000023.1, read as the reverse complement.
TGTCACTGAATTTATTAATAACAAGAAAACGAATATATATGTAATATATATATGTAATTAAGGTAATATATGCATAATACATAACATTAAATATTAAGTGTTTATTGCAGTTGGACAAAAGCATTGTTTATATAATTCTTGAAATAAATAATAATTAACGATACTACGTGTTATTGTTTGATACTAAGCCTTGTTACTTGTATTTATTAATGTTAAATATTCTCATAGTAATAAATTTAAATTGTGTTTTGGTACTGAATTCATATTTACGACCCTCCTCAGTTCCCTTAATCCAAAGTATTAACGTATGCAACGGCCTGGCTAGATTTATAGACTAGACGAAACGGGTTCAACCTAAATTCGATAAGCTAACAAGTATCAGTATTTATCTATACCAATCATGATATTTCACAGTCAGATTTAAATTGAAATTGTTGAATGTTGAAAAAGCAGAATTGCAGAATGGAGCAAAATTTAGCTTAAGGCTCTGTAAAGTAATTGGGAGTATAACAAGATAAAGGATGATTAAAATTTCAGACATGTTGGCAGAGTCGTCGAGAGAAGTACTCGCTGCGTTTAAAGTAGGCCCCTTTTATCCGCAGCCGTCCTCGGGGATGGTTAAAGGATTTTAAGAAGACAAAATCGTGGAAAACGAAGTGATCGCGACTAAAGTTTACACTTAAACCGAAAGGGAGCGAACGCTTCCAAATAATAGAAAAGATTTTTGAGTTTGCGTACTCGGGAGACGTTTCTTTAAGTATTTATTCGCTACATGCACTCCCATCACTTATCTATAAATCAGGACTTGTTTTTTTGACAGGAAAAATTTGCCATTAGACAATTTTTAATGTTCTAGTTATTATACTAAGAATTAGGAGTTTTAACTAAAAAATTATTTCATTAAAAAACTATTGATAATTTGTAAAGGTGAACGAAATAAATTGTATAGTACTGTTAAAATAGAAAATGTGCTTTTTGTGATTATATATTATTTAAGCCCCTGTCTGTATTTGTTTTTTTGACCCAGTTATTTAATTTAATTAGTGTTTTCTTTTAACAATCCGATAAGTTATCTGGAAGAGAATGCTTTTTGGCATCACGTCGCATTTTTATAGTTCTCTTTCTTATTAATTTTTTTCGAGTATGTATGCAAAAATGATTAAATTAACAAATAAAAAAATAAATGGTTAGGGGCAATGGCCTCTAAGTAATTTACAGAATGGGCGAGCGAGCGAGCGTGAGGTGCGGTGCAGCCCGATATGGCAGGTGCGTTATGTAAGCGGCGCAGGCGCACGTATCGCTACCAAATGCCACTACGTTGCTCCTAAGCTGGTCCGCTTGGGCCAAGGCCCCGCAACAATTGAAAGTACACGTAGCATATTACGTACCTTTCGAAAATTAAAATTATTTCAATTAACAACAGTATACATACATTTTTCACCAACTAAAACAATAAAGTTCGTGATTTACGAAACGATTTTCACAGTTATTATGTACTATTGTAATACATATGTACTATTAAGATTGATATCTTCGCATACTTTACTAGGAACCGGAATGAATAAATTGTACCCCCACAAAAATAAAAGATTTTTACTACCTAACAATGGTGTGTAAATTGTAAAAAGAATTAGAGTAAAATTAATTTACTATACGGACTTAAGGTAGCACATTTCATAGTGATGAGCTATAAATGAGATCCGGCTAAATGGCGTGTTGGGAGAGGTCTATATCCAGCTGTGTTCTGCCGCAGGCTGTTGATGATGATGATGACAATGAACTATAAACAACCAGATCATTCACTATCAAGTAAATTTATTGCTCGTCTTATCGCTTTATCGAATAAAAAAATGACGTAGAGAAATACCAACGTGTGAATCCCCACATATCATGAAATCCGAGCTTTTAGTCGTTAAGGCCATCTAAAGTTTATAAGAGCGTAATTTTAAACATAAATTAGATAGCGCTGTCTAAATACAGAGGGACAGTGGGAGGCAGGCGACTACCGGGTGGTTAGGGACGATGAATAAGGAAGAGAGGGATGGTGTATAGGCGGTGGGGCGACTGAGAGGGCGGGAGGGCCTGCATCGCCGGCTTGCACACAGACATCGATCGATTAGCGGTCCTGCCGCCGCCCGACGCCAGCCAATATCGACCTTTGCTTTCCCGTTCAAAACTGCCCAATTGTTGCAATTAATTTGTTTGCCATTGAAATGATGATGCACCCGCATGCGCTTTGCACAACAACACAAATACTAACAATAAAAACCGTTTCGATTTGTTAATTCATTATTTCATTTAGTTTTTATAAATATTGTAAAATATTTAAAGGGTTGCTACTACACAATTTTGCGCGGAATCGTTGCGTAATAGTTGCAATGCATAGTTAGTGCAATAACTATATAATAATTAGATGAAGCCCCAGGTGGTGCTTCTAGTTCACCTCACGTCCCGCCGGCCTGTGATCACTTATTTAACTTGGAGGTGTCGTGATTTCATAGAAATGCATCGGAGCGGACGGCGCGCATTTGTTATTTATGAAATTTTTCTTTTGCAATAGCCGACGTAATGGAATAATTTCGATATAGCTGATAAATATTCAACGTAAGTTTTCTTGTTATTGAAATTAATTCATTTTGCACCGATAATTATCGCTGGAATAAAAGTTAAAGTATTTACCTAATTCTATTCATTTTATTACATCGAACATTGTTTCAATGAAGATGTAAAAAGAGACAACAATTAATATCGAACCAATAGAAAAAGTTATACATGCTTTGAAGTAAAACACGATAAGTTGTCGGCGGATAATTAAATTTATCCTTATCTTAATTTAACATATTCTCTTATACAAATAGATTCTAATGCGATAAATTAGTATTAATTAGTAACAATCTATCTATTAGTTCTAGACATAGTTATCGCATCATTAGCACAACGACAGGTGCGCTGGCACCATGTACGGGGAGATACGTCTTTATAAGGTTAAGTAATTAAATATTATTACAATATACGTACTGTTTTTTAATTTAACTATTATACTTTTTTATTAAATGTTACTCTTCTCCGAATATAGCTTATACTTTACAGTAAATTATGAGACATATTATGAAGTAAATAAACTGTATTACACCGTCAATAGACATTTCTTGTAACATACATTCCTTTCCTGGGACAGAAAATACTACACTGTCTAGAATTTTATCTAAAATGAAAGCACGCATGTAACGTGTAAAGGGAAAGAGAACTTGTTACAGGAAGTGGCCGTAGTGGTGTAACCTGTAATAATCGTTGGAAATATTAGAACGTTATCAGTTGCACATGTTTGTTTTTCTATATAGTTGCCGAGAAATTATGTTACAATAAGTCATTTTAAAAGTATATAGATATTAATGTTGAAATATAAATCGATAGAAACTATAATACACCGAGGTTGTTAGTGTTCGTAGTAGTAACCATTCTTAAATATAATCAAATTTTACAGCCGATTTTTTTTCTAATTGCTGTTATCGTAACCAGTCCTAACTAAACAACATGTCTATTTAATAACTATTTTAAAATATTTTTTTGATATCCAAAAAAAGTTACAATCTATATAAATATTCAAGAATGAACATGTGTATGAAATATGCTCTGGAGACCAATGGACAGAACTGCATGTAATATTATGAAACCATAGTAGACATTAAATTTGCGATCCAACCTAATTAGCACAATGTTAATAATATTAAATTCAGCAAGATCCATCTTCAGAGACTAGCGCCAGTATAAACTGCACTGGCGGCAGGCGAACAAAGCTTCATCTAACTCAACAATGTGTTTAGTTTCCAGATTAGAGCAATCCCGCCCGACACCTAAACACGGATTTTAGATAACATTCAAACTCCGACCGCACTGAATATAAATGAGATTTCAGAACGCCACAGAACCCGTCTTAGAGCTCTCCTGCATAATTACTAGACATTACGAACCTTCAAATACGTTTTAGACGCGATTAATCGCTTTAATCGACGTCTGTAATTTAGTCAGTCTGTAAGTAAACATCGAGTTAAAGCAATTACTTTTTTTTATTAATTAATCCGCTTGTGCTCGTTCGGGATAAAAAAATTTACGTCGTTTGATATCGGGGCAAATCCGCGGCAACGGATGGGGTGCCGGCGGAGGGTTGGCGTGCGGAGGGCCCGGCACGCACCCCCACTTACCAGCTGTTTGCTTCTATCATGATTTCAATGTCAAGTCCGATCAATAAAGGCCGGGGATGTAAAATTTCGGCTGCCTTCGGCGCGTTCCGGGAGACGATCGCCCTAAGCCGGGGCCATACTAACCTACCGTAACACGGGGTGCGTGCTCTGTAGACGATCAATAGCCGCCTAGTAAGAACCTGGTTCGGTTTATAAATAGCCACGAACTTCACCTCGGCCGCTGGCATAGAATTTCGTGAGCGAAAGTGTTAAAATACCTCCAGTTGCGTCACTAGCACTTGCCTCTGTACGAGGACTAAGGTAAAGATGTGAGAAGGTCACCTTTGTTTAAAGCCTGGCTTCTTCTTAACTTACTCAAAAATAAATATTTTCAAATCGTGATGTGTCGATATAATGCCAGGCATTCATTATTCAAATTAGATGCACATCTTCATCGGAGAGAAAGTACAAATATCTCGATAAAAAAGTACATAGCCGTTGAATTTCACTAAATGTAAATAGTCCCGGCTAAAGCCACTTCATTGCTTAATATCACAAAGATGTAGCAAGAAAACTGATAGAAAACAACTGGTATTGGAAAAACAACAGCATTGAATTTCACCGCGTATATTCTAAAGGCGGTGGAAATGCCAATATTCTAACGCTTTGCAGCTCATCAGTATGCACAAAGCGTAATTTGAAACTAGAAATATCCAAGATTGAATTTCCTGCATCGATTTGAATTTAAAAAATAAAAAATAGCACAGTGAACATCAGAAATTAATTGGAAATAATACAAATCCATGAGCGCGAAGATAAAGTGTAATGATGCTGGTGTGCTATTACGGAGTAAAGTGGAGAAAAGCGGCGATATTAAGGGACGAAAACGAGCGGTTCATTACTGCAATACCGGCAATAACAATACGGCTAATAGCCCGCCAGCGATCGTCTCAATTCCCGCTTCTACTTAAAAATTTCCACCGCCGTTCAGTGTCTGTAATCAGCATAGACTACTTTTTCTTAACTGCAAAAATTGCCTTTATAAATTTACACAAGATAGCTTCCATAGCAAAACATACAAGCGTATCTTACACAATCCGACAAGAAAATATGGTTTTTATACATATTGACAAACGATCAAACTGAACTTGATGTTATATAAACATGTCTACCCGTATCACAGACTTTCGATACCGTATCTTCAATAGCTTATTTACTATTTAGCACAAAACATCGAATAAACAGTATAAGCATGAATTGAGAAGCTATTGAAAAAATATCTAACAACGTAACTGTTCCAAATGTAATGTATATTTCAGTAGTTTTGTAACATTGTAAATTAGACGTATTTAATGTTAATGTGTTGTAACAATATGCTGAATATAATGAAACTATTTAAACGTAGTTTGAGAAGCGATTGAATTCAATACGTTGATTTGTTTGCATGCTATTTTCATGTAAATGTAATCGCGTCTAGTCAATTAAGTCGCCGTGAGTAATGCCGTCTGCAACAGCACAAGTATGAACATTGGATTCCTGAGTACCTACTAATAGTCATTTACAATGAACATTGTTTAGCAACAGAAAGTGTGACATATTCATATATTCCCCACCAACAGTGAACACGCAAACTCATAACATAAGCAACGTGTAGGCAGGTCACGTAGACAAACATAATTTACACATATTCTTTTATATATTTGTGTTTCATAACAACATATCGCATAAATGACTAATTTGGTAAGACATTAAAGCGACTATTTTCCTGCTATTCTGCTGTACCTTTATTATATATAACATCTCAAACTAACACAGATTTTTATATTACACAAATACTGTCACAGTCTAAAATTAATATCGTGAAGTCGAAGTGTATAATGTTTCAAATATTTAAGTACAGTTTTAAACAAAATAGATTGTATCATTATAAAAGAGAAGTCTCGGATTTTTTCAATTGATGAGTTGAGCTACGCGTTCACCTGATGGTAAGTGATACACTTCCCCGTAACAACGTGGCGCTGGTTAAGATTGTATACTTACCACCACAGCAATACATTGCACTAGTCGCCTTGAGACATAAACTGTTAAGTCTCATTACTCCAGTAATTTCACTAGATTACAACGCCCTTCAAACCTCGACAAAGTAATGTATGCATACTACTGTTTGTCGGCTACAACGCTGTGTGTGCTGTGCGCTGGGACCTAGACTGTCTTCGGAAACAGACCTACCACTAGTTAACTCTCGCCTAGTACAAAAAACAACAGCCTTGTATTCAATTAAGATTTTTTTGTTAGTAAGGATGGTAACTGTTCTTACCCATCGTCGTAAAGCCAGCAGGTGATCGAAGAAAAAAAATATTGCTTTAAAAAATACACTTCATCTACAAATATTTAGTTTCTCTATCTTCTTCCAGCATCACGTTATGTGTATATATAGATTATAGTTATATTTATAGTAGCTTGTTAGATAAACTAATATTTAAGGAACATATAAATTAGCAAACAAGATATTCACCTTAAATAATTTATGTGTGACGTTATTAAATATTATGTTAGCGTGAAATATTCATGGAGCTTGAGTTGTTCGTTTTGTTAATAGATTATTTAAAGCTGCTAAAACCGTATATATGATAATTGATTTTATTCAACTCATTGTAAGCTATTGACTTAAACAGCGTAAAGACCGTGTTAGCTGAAATACATTAAGGTTAAAATTATGGTGATATTATTAAAAAAAATATTAAAACTTTGATATTGATGATGCTGTGCAATGAAATTATTGTAGCTTAATCAACAAGTAACAAATTTAAATGAAATAGGAATTATACCCATGAAATTGATAGACTTCTCATGACGGCGACTATAATTGCACACAATTTACAAGAATAATGCCGGCGCCTAACAATTGTAGTTATAACATTTCTGTATTCAGTAATTATACAATTTTTAAATGCGTTTAAGATGTGTGCGTGATTACACGGAAGAACTATAATCAAGGTACGGCGCTATCTCGCCGTCCGTAGCAATTTATTAAAGCAATAACGTATCGAGACCACACCTTGCAATTATATTTTGATTATGTGGATCGCTTAAAGCACCGCGGACCCGTCGTATCACTTAAGGAAACTAGATAACGTACAAGCAGTTTTTATATAATCACATACCGAGTGGAATATATTATCGTTTGACTTATTATTACACAGTGCCACCAAATAATTTATTGCATTTATTTACCGTCGCCGGAGATAATTCAGGCTCCGTTTAACGTTTAATAACGCAGTAAATGTTTGCTATTTTAACAGCGTACTAGAAAGAATAATTCTATTTTACCGACCATTTGATTTATACGTCAAATGTTACAATTTACAAATATGATTTTGACAATTTATTACGATCTATTTGACGTGCATACCGTTCAGTTTATATATAATAATCTTGTGTATTTTAGCAATTATTTTGATGTAAATATTTATAATTTTATATCATTAAAATAAAACTAGGTATATTGTACTGTATATCTCGGTGTTAACTATCAAATATCAATACAAAATGGTACTGTTTCTTTAATAGTTGATGACCTGAAATCATTAATGAGATAATGATTGAAGCCTGAATGATTTTAATTAAATGATTGGATTTTGACGCCTAATGTAATGTGCACATGTAACCATGTTCCGGTTTCAAGGGCGTTGTATCTAATAAAATTACTGGAGTAACGAGATAAGATCATATGTCTCAAGGCGACAAGCACAATGTGGTACTCTGTATATCATCCTAACTAACAGTACATTCTTGTGAAGGTATGACTTATGAACATCCTGCTCGTCCCGTCGCCTCAAGTACAAAAAAATTATATTTATTCATGCTTGATCATTAAATGTTAACAATAGAATCATCGCAGGTAGCAAATACTATATAACGAGAATTAACATCTTAGATCTCTCGACGTTAGACACAATGTGGTGCAGTGTATCATCGTAACTAGCTTCTCATTGTTATGGGTTATCTCGCATCATCATAAAAACGTCCTGCATGAATAAAATCTGTAATCATGCTCGATGATTAAACGTTCACATTGAAATCATTGCGTGGCAGGTAGCGATACGTAACAAATCGCACAACACGCCGGCCATTAGTATTTGCGATTGTATGCGCTAGAGATTTGCAAGTTGCAGCGCGGCCGGGCGACGTGCTCTGTATGTGGGCCGTGCGCGAGCGTCGACCCCACGCCCGCCATCAGGGTCACCCGCTGCTGTTCACAATCCAACCACTCAACTCTCGCACGCGCAAACGCACACAGAACCATTACACAACAGTCATCATAAACCACACCGGCGAAGAGTTTACAACGAGCCGATTCTGGCTTCAACTCAAGCGCATGTTTCCCAAACAATATTAGCGCGGTTATCGAGATAATATTAGTGCCCACCGAGTTCGACGACCGCTCTAGTTCTATTCTAGTAACCAGTCGTAACGACAAGTAGTAACAACAACGTTGTTTCATGGAAAGCCGATTATTATCGTTGGAACAGAAAATCATTTTTGTAATAGTAACAATTTTGATATTATATTGTTGCTTTGTTATTTTCGCCGTTTATTTAACGTCAACTATGTCATTACTATTGTTATAGTTCTATCCATAAAAGTTATATTAAAATTTTTAATTTTTGATATGCTTTTTTAAAAAAATTATTTCTATTGTTATGTAATATGTATTAATATGTATTATATAACTTTAAAGTCTTGATTTTGTTAATATAAATTGATATGTATATGATTTGTACAAGCTCAAACTTTTTGATATATTTTGTGTGGACTGTTGCTAGGAAGTTAGTAGGAAGTAGTGATAATGAGCATGTAGAGAGGCATTCGTATATCATATCTGGTTTGCACACGAGCCGCGACGCGCCGGCGTGGGTGAGCTGCGGGGGACGGAAACTTGAATGCATTCACAGCCGTAACCGAGCTAGAATTTGATAAAGTACAAACACATTTACACGACGACTTGTAAGTAGATTCGATTATAAAAACCGTTCGACTATCCACAATAAGCAAGCGATTAAAAAGGCGGTCGAACGAGGACCATTACGTTGGTGAGATACGCAAACAAGGCGTTTATCGTGATTGGTTTCAATGCAGCGCGAAGCTAACAAAAACCGGCTCTAGGCTCGTTACCGTGTACAGCATTAAGATACTTGCAATAATTTAAAGAAAAAAAAAACTTGATCAGGAGTTACACGAAATGTTGGCGCGGACAAAGTTCGCACGGAGTTTACCATTTACAGCAAATCGAGTTGTGTCGAAAGCTGAATACGGTACTAAGAAAATGTGCAAGAGGTTGGTATACATCAGTTACGCCATCGACACCGTGCAGTTAGTAAATACCGATCGACTTAAGGGTCTGCTCAAAACCAATTACTTATCACGCATCTCTGTGGAGCAGTAACGTTTTAGCTCCAACGAAACGGTTGGTACATGAGAACAAGTCCGCGTTGCGAGTTTATCATCATACAGTAAGTTTTTCTACCGCATGAAAGTTGCCCCGGCGGACCTATCGTGCAGCCAGCCCTATTGTATCTATTAGTCGCTACTTTCTCATTTCTTGCCGTTTACGCACCGTTAAGAGAATCGAGATACATTTGTTCTGCCTATTTGTATCGTTATGGCGGATTGTAACATAATTGTTAACTAGCATACTTGTTTTTTATTGTACGGAAATTGAGCCGTTTTAGTTGTTCTACTACTTAATAAAACAACAAGCGTATTTTCATTAACAATAACAATTACAGATATTTTACTTATAAATATTGCAATTACGTCAAATATTTCATAAATAATATTGTAAGCGTGAATAAAGTCATTAAAGTTTTAGCATGAGATAGAGATGACGGTTGAGAAGAAAAAACCGTGATAATCCATATGGGGAGCCTTGGCACCAGTGTCGGGTGTCGACAGCGCCTCGGATTCTGTTACGCGAATGACTGAGATATATTCACGTCGCCGACCCATCACACTTAATACACAACTAGCCTTGTCTTGGAAATTCAAAGAGTATCCGTTAAAAGTTATATAAATATATGCAAAATTTTGTATAAAGTTTTCGCAACTACTACAAAATTACTTTTGTACAGTTCTACAGCAATACAAACCAGTAAATTAAAATCAAAATCTGAGACATATACCTAGTAAACTTGTTTTACTCTATTGTTTTATTCAAATGTTCAAATTTCAATGATTAAGTATATGTAAATTACAATTACCGGTCTCTAAACGCTGCAGGTAAAAAACTTTAACCAAAAATAAAGTATTTACTCTTGATGCAATTCGGATGAATATTCCAGTTTACAACACGATAAAAGGATCTGAATTCCTTTACATGTCTCTTTTTGTGTATAATGAATAAATTTGGATATCTTAATAATGTAAGAATGAATCCTTTTTATTTTTGCTATTTAAAAAATAAACATGCTTACAGGTTGGACTGAATATACTCTATATAACTTCTCGGCTCTGTCCGAATTACCCTTCATAGTCAAAAGTTTAGATTGTAAACCTCGAAGATTCTGTGAAATGGGACATAGTAAAGTATAAATAAACCTATAAAAAAGTTAACACTTATTTTATATTTACACATATTTAAAGTATGTACAAATATAAAATGATAAAATCTCCTTCGTTTGTCAAGGATAAGAAACGAGTTTGGTTTTTCGTATTCCTTGTACACCGAACATAAAATGTATGTTCAATCTGTAGTAACATGTGAAATTGACGTGATTCAATAAGCTTAAAGGCATCTCCCAAGGGAGTAAGACCGGTTCTCCCGATCAATATGCTGGTAGATATCAAGCCACCATAAATAGCAGAAGTAGTTGTAACTTTAATGACGCCGTACCGCGAAAACTTGCCCCGACCGTCGCAGTTATCAATCAAGCTTACATACTGTCGTTTAATACCGGTTCGTACAGGAGTGCTGCGTTAAGGAAATTCGTCGACCATTTTCTTCACAATTACAAACTCCAGTCTTTAGTAATTATTTTTAAACGATAACATCAGCGCAAACTAGGAGAATTTATAATTAACACAGCGATAACCATACGACCAACAAAAACAACTAAGTCAGAATAAAATAAGGAATTACATAATGATTCCGTTAATCAAGCACGATTTCATTAATGTATAAATAATAATAAAAGATAAGAACTCCTTAAAAATAATACAAAGTTAGACATTTATCTGTTTTATGTGTACTGTAAAAATAATGTAGACTCACACAAATACGAGAAAGACAAAGTAAGGAAATTTATATGTAATGTAAAAATTTATGTCTTTAACAACTTTGACTATTCATGCGTTTTTATTGGGAACTTAACTATCAAAATATGAATTGGTTTAATAATTCAAATCGCTATTAATAAAACATCGTTTTTTACAGAATATCTCTTTTAAAGATGGTTATAATGTTTTTGTAGCGACTACATTTGCTATTCAAATTGTGACGGGATTTTCGTAGTCGCCCTCGAAATATAAAGAGAAAAGATAAAAATCCGAGAAACAAAGGAATAAATTATTTATTTAAATAGGAGATTCTATAAAATTTCATCTACAAAATTTTGAGATGTGATATAACGATTAATAAAAGAAACAAAAAGCAAGCAAATTACTATGAAATAAAACACAGTGAACTTGTTACTTCAAGCAATTAATAAAAACTAAACATTTTTAGTTTTTATTAATTGCTTGCCTTGCTTACCTTACATTTAAGGTACACTGTGTTAGCAATGACATCAAGACACCTATGGCCTAAGTCGTCACGAGGCTATGAGTGCTGTAAAGTACTCGAAAAGTCAAATTAATTTATAATGAAATAAATGAAAGTAGTAAAAATAAACCTCAATGTAAAAATAACAGATTGAAATTTTATCTAAACGAATAACCTGCTCTTTAAAAAATGACAGGCAATCAGCGGCAACGGAAATTGGTTACAACGGTCGCCATTTATAACACTACAAAAAAACTTGTACCCGATACGAAAAGCACAAACGTTTTTGTATAAAGTAAAAGGTAACAAATGTTGCCCTTCGCATTAAATCATTCAGATAATCATATTTCATTGAATTAAAAAACATGAATAATTTACTAATACTTCTTGACGGAGCGAGGGATCAATGATCGTCGTAAAATTGTTTCCGTAGAAATATGGTGCTGGTGAAGCAACTGTCAACCATAATCTGTCATAGCGATACTAAAAGCGTTCAAAATGAAAAATATTTTTGTAGGTAGAATCTTAATTTTATTTGAACTCGTGACTGGTAAGAATATTTTTGTGAAGTAGGTAGTAGTAGTTCAATGTAGAGTCGAGAGCAAATGTCCTGTAATCGATTAATGACTCATACAATCTGTCATTAATATCCCTATGACAGAATGTGCTCCCAGCACCGAAGAAAAATGAGGGCAGCGGAAACTAATCGCAGAAACAAGCGATCGCCTTTCTATGAATTTGAAATTATTTTGTGGCTTAGATATAGCATGAAAGAAACAGCTCAATCCATGACTAAAATTGCAAAAGTTCACTCGATGTTTTGTTGTGGAAGAGGCGGTATGTACGGACAGGCATAAATTGTTGTGGCGAATTAATTAAAGTAATAAAGCGAAAAGGATTGTTTGAATAACTGAACGTGGTTTACGAGCTAATTCCATATACCGCGTGTCAGGCAATTACTAAAGATTTTATTATAAATTTTGGAAAGTCATAATATTTTAGGAAAGCTTTTGATAAATTTTAATTTCTGTAATAGTGTATTTAAATAACAAATAGTAGGAAAATATTATCGAGTTGTGATTGGGAGACGACGCGGCTAGTGATGATAATGACCTTAGATGTACGACGTAATAGACTAGGAGTAATTTTTTAAATTTCTCTTTTTGCCAACATTCGCAAAATCAAACAAGGCGTATCTAATCCTTGTCCATCAATCCGGCATGGATTAAATCGTAAATTTATACTGGCACAGAAAAACAACAACGACAGCGACGCAATCGGAGGCAAATGGTGGACAAATGAAAGCGCTTTGTACGCTGGAAACAATTACTCAATCGGCGCGACAGTAAAAATATGCACTTACTGCAACAAGCGCTGGGCAGTAATAAATATCAAACAATCGCAAGTTAAAAATAGACAGGCGCGGCCGCCGGTTCAATGACCGTAGGTTGACATACAACGAGCTCAAGGCCTGCAGAGATTAGATACCAGCGCTGCATAACAAACATATAACGAGCCACAATTGCAAAATAAATCGACGTGAGCGCTGTACGGCGGCACGGAATCAAATGTTCTATTGTCCGATGTATACGGTTGGTCTTTGGCAGGGGAAAATGTTTGCTTGTCCTCTGACACATCGCAACAAAGTAATCCATAAATTAATAAATTTATAATTTAGTATGTTGTTTGTTAGAGTGGAAGTGTCATAGAGTGGAGACCGCGTTTGGGCAAATGTAGCACAGGCTACCCCCTGATCAGATGGAGTGACAATCTATGCAAAGTGGCCGGCAACTACTGGATGCGAATATCCTAAGATCAAGCTAATTGGCGTCCTTTGGGAGAATTTTTTTTTTTTACGAATGTATAGGTTAATGCTTGACCACGATCCCACCTGGTGTTAAGTGAAGATGTGATCGATGATGGTAAAGCGCAAAAATGCGAAGCCTTTTATGTCCAGCATTGTATTATGTCCAGCATTGGACTACGACGGGATGATGATGATGATGTTTTAAATAAGTTAACACGGCTCCGAACTGCAAGCTATGTTTTACGTTATTTACCTGTCCAGTACACCAATAAGTAATCTCATAGTTGCTTTTCTAACGAAGTTTTATGCAGTTGCAAAGGTCCTAGAGTGCATGTAATATTTGACGTCTAGAAAGAGGAAAAAATCTAGTTTGGGAACTAAAAAGAAAATTTCTTAAGGCATGAATGAAATTTAATAAAACCAATTAAATTGGTTTCTGGGAGAGGAATCCTTGGAAGTGCCGTGGCAGTTAATAACGTCATTATAAATCTTTTGTTAAAAAAAGAATAAAGAAAACTGTAATTTTAGATGTTTTTTTGCACAGGCGTGTCACTATTGTAATAGAATTCTTTGATAAAAGTTTACACCAACGAAAAAGTAAAGTTATGTAATAAAAGTTTAAACGTAACTGCTGCCCAGTTATAGGAAAAGATAAAATAAAAGAATCAAAAGGACATTAAAATAAAAGGAATAAATATTTTTGATTGGATTAAATTCTTCTTTGAATCTAACTTAAGAACATGTATGGAAATTAAAATTAAGGTTTGACATTTTAAAGTAATCAGATGAAGTAAAAAACAACAGGAGCTCGCCACAAGCTTTAATAAAATAGATAGTAAAGGATTGACGTTTTAAAAAATATGAAAAAGATTGGACGTTTCTAATTTCATATTTTGCTGGTATAAAAAAAACAAGTTGATGCGTGTTACGTTTGTGTACACGAAGCAGAAAGCTGTCACGCCGCAGGTTATCAAAGCGCCTAGCGACACGATTAAATTACAAACGAATTTTCTTTTACAGTTACAAAAACATATCTCTTACTATGAGCATTATTTTATAAACATAACACAATCATTACAATCTGTATTTTCCAAGTATTTTTTTTTTTTATAAAGGCATCACAATCAGTATCGAAATTAAAAGAAATATTTAATATGTATGCAACTTCTGAATTGTCACTGTTGAAAGGTACCGTTTTTAATTATTGTAATAACTTTTTTGTACGTTTTTACTCTTTTTATTTAATTAAAACTAGAAGCTGAAGCCGGAAAAAAGCTCAAGTAGTTATCTAGGAACGATAATTGGTAAAGTTGTACACAAATATAAATAAATAACATGGAATATAACGGTATTGTGACCCTAACAAACGACGCAGCCATGCGGGCACCTTCAGTGACAGCACTTTGTCGCGGAAAGTGTCAACCCAATGTTTTTATGGCGACACCGATAAAGGTAAACTAACAACTCTACCCACCCTCGGGGCTACCTATTGTTGTTTAATTTAAATATAATACAGATATTAGCAAATATTATTCATGTATACAAAAAACATATCTTGTTGACAAAGCAATGATTTGAAATTAGTAGAACATAATCAGAATTTCTATGGCTCCGGAATTAGGATCGGCTAAAGAAACGGTATCATCAGTATCTTTCAGGTTTATAAAACCTATTCTTTTTAATACTATATTAACTAATTCCTAATTAACAGGAATATTAAAAACTTTATTGAGGAATTCGGATTTTTTCCAAAAGGCTAAATAGTAAATATTTCCTTACAGTTTTAGTTTATTTAAAAAAGAATTTGTTATTGACTAAACATTTAGGTGAGGAAACCGTGAATGTCGCTGTATTTCACCCCGGATTTGGTCTATCCATATACAAACAGTTTATGAGCGCGTCTGGTCTCGACTCGCCAGTTGAAGTATGGATAGAGCGAGCGTGTTCAGGAATGTAGTACGGTATTTTGTACCAGTAACTTCAAAAAGGTCCAAGTAAATTTATTTACGGCCAAATACTTCCAATATATCAACCATAAACAATTTTAATATAAAAAAAAAACAGTTTAATCTCATCACGGCGCATAACTGGTACAAATGGCCTGTATTCTGATATTACTGTATTTTGATAAACGAAAAAAGTATAATCATAATAAAAAGATATACAATTAAGATAAGAAAAGATATCTTTCGTTCAAAAGAAGTAAAATTTATATTACTTAATTCGTGTTAAATATAAAATATTGATTCTTAGGAGCAACGTATTAAATTATGTCGTTCTATATGTACTATATTATTAAGAGAGCAGTTGCTTTCATCAACAGTTTTTTCTTATTTAATAATAACTCCATAAACTTTCTAAAAGTACATCTCAATTATTCAATTTTATACTTTAATTTGAACTCAATTATACCTTTTTTACCTCATTCAAATATTATATAATCACGAATATTTTTTATTTAGATCACTCGAGGCTTACTACATCGAAGAGAAATAACTAAAATTACGCAAAAGCCTCGGTTTGTATTATATATAAACGAACACGAATATAATGACCACTTACCTTAATCTGATATGAGTTCACTTTATGCTTTGGCAAATGGTTGAATGTGGAAAAATCCAGTCGCCTGGAGAATATGCCGTTCGCGCCAGCACCGGCTCTGTAAAGAAAAAATTAAATCATATATATTTCTTTATTTTTAATAGGCAGCATAAAAGAATACCCGTATGAACAATATTTTATTTTAATTTTTTTTGTATGACATTTCGCAACCTTATCTTTTGATTATTCTTTCTGTTTTATCAAGGTCATGCATAGTGTACTTAATTATAGAAGTTTATTTATAAAACCTGATTATTATTATGAATCTGCATGAAATATTACCTACCTCATGTTGTAAAAACAATTTCTACGTAAATTTAATCTATGTTTATATGACAACGGATTTAAAATTTTGATCCATTAAAAATTAATCAACGCTATCACAAAATTCTGTTGTACCTTTATAGGATTCTTGAGAAACTACATAAATATTAGGCAACAGAAATATTTCTTTTGAAGTAATGAAAATATCTTCATGATATATAACGTTAACAACACCAGTGTTATGTCGTTGGATTCATAAAAATCGTACGACATAAGAACGACCTTTATAAAATACCTAAAACTTTGCAACATTCGTGTAAATCATTACGCGTTGCATACAAATCGTGTTCAAGAATGAATAAAGCATGTTATAATACCATCTTATTATGCGAATCAAAATTCAATTTGCAATAGTTTATTTTGAAAACGGCCCATACGACATTTGGTGTTAGGGGAATTGAAACATTTAATAATTGCAGGTACATAAATTTATATCAAACACGCAGTATGCCTGGTTTTAATGTCTGTATAGCAGCAAATCGGGAACAAAGACAATTTTATTAATAGCAGTCCACAGGCCGATGTAATTTGAGGTTTATCTTTTTGCGACGAATTTGGACGGAATTTAATGAATTTTAATGTTTTATGTTGCAACAGAATTCAAGATTAAACCAAAATTATGATAACATCTTTTATTTTTTAAAAACAATCATTATACGGCCGTTACATTACAATGAAAAAGGTATCAAGATATAATATATTTATAACCTAATTCCATGTGAAAAGGTGATATATAAAAGGCATTATAAAGAATATTATAGTCATGTTTTTACGAAGGCAATATATATTGTCGTAAAATAATGTTTTTACTGATAAAACGTTTTGTGCATCGGGATATGTTCACAGTGTTTCGTATCTAAATATTGTTTTTCTACTATGCAAATGTAGAGCCGAGCAAAAACGAAACAAGCGACCAAGGTTGTGCGAAAAAACTTGTTTTTTTCATTGCCAAGGCCAACCGAATTAGATACCAGGTCTCGTATCTCACCGGGGCGTGTCAACATAGCATTGTGTTTACATTACGTAACGATAAAAAAAAACTGCGATAAAATTATCGAAGCGAACATTTTAATATCTCAAACGCGAATTATATTTTTAGTTTCACATTAACGATAGCTTCTTATTACATTATTTAGAAACCACAACACGCTCTGTTATTTGTGGTATTATTTCATATTGTCACAAACGTACCGATATATTTATCTACTACGAATTCAATACTAAAATTATATGAACAGATTAGGATTAATGTAAAAGCTATTTAATAACAACAAAAGATGTAAATGAATCCGGTTAAAAATATTCGTGTTACGAAAACATTGACAAACATGTGTAAAAAGGGTTAGTCATAAGAACAAGGCAACGGAAGTGCGCTTGGTTTAATGTAGGTAACCTTGGGGGGCTTACAATGCTTTAGTTATTTTAATGTTATAAACAAAATACGTCGATGGCATACTGTTACAATTATACCCAGTGCAACTTTGATAACATTATATTCCTATTCCCTTTAAACTCATAAACAAATGTTTCATATGAACTTTAAAATTTTACAAACAGAAAAATAAGCAAGGGCAGAAATATTTTGTCAAATTCATATAAATACTTTAAATGTTTGATTTGACATTACACATTTGTTTTCAAATACAATGTGATAAATGTAAGATGTTTAAGTGACTATACTTTTTGAATCGATAGATAGCGAATGCATCAAGGCGAACTTGGCCTTGGAAGTGGAATAAAAATAGCCTTGTTATGTTCGATACGACTTAATATCAAAACTGCTGGCGGAGTTTTGCGTGTATGAAAATGACCGAATTATTTATCCAACTCACGCGCACAAATATATTGTCTAATGAAATGTACTTGGGATGAAACAACTAGTAATAATGTCAATTCCACTTCATAGTCACCATTCGTGTCATCATAAATTTATTAATACTGTATACGAAATTATTGACACCTGTTTGATAGTTAGGAAAATATCATTTTAGAATCATATTTCATCGAAAATAATCATCTGTAAAGATTCCTCAATTAGGTAAGAACGCATTTTACAATTGTCAATACAAAGATTAGTTAAGCCCGATTACTTAAGCGTTAAAAGCTATTGCAGATCGCCAACACCAGTCTTTTTTAAGACGTGTTATACTAACATTTGCTTGAAACAAACACATTTTCATAAGAAGGTTTAATAAACATCATTATTGTTTCTACTTCGCTGCGATGGAGACACTAGATTATTTTAGAGAATAACAGATTAAAAAATTTTCCTTAACCATTTCAATTTAGTTGCTGTTCATTTTGCCGTAATTTCGAAAAATTTCAAACAATAGTTCATTAAGCATCAACAATTGCCGACCTTCTGATGAACAAACTTTTAAAACAATATTTAAAGAGGCAAAGCAAATTGAAATGAAACCTTCAAGATTATATAGGTACACTAACGCACAGCAGTTGCTGAACAAAGTAAATAAATTCGAATACCAAACGACCACTATACACAGCATTAATATGAAGCTAAGACATTGTTAATTATGATTCTTGGAAATGTAGCTCCGAGGGGGCTCGCAACAAATCTGTCATTCGGATCAATTTATGACCCCTTTAAACTATCGTTTTAATATAAGAGAGTGTACAGAAGCGAGCTGAGTTTAGTAGGAAGATAAGCTGAATGTCTATTGTGGATTGAAAGTAGACACCTCGGTGGGAGCCGCGCGAGAACCGGTTGCCTACTTTCTCATTGAGAGCATTAGACCCACGTTCCACGAGGGTGCAGCGAGTTAATGATATTAGTAGAACGCCGTGTTCAGGGCTACGAAACCGACAAACAAAAAAACTTTTTTTTATCTACAATTAACTATATACAAAAAGGTTAACGCAACGACGTTAGAAATATTTGGATATAAGAAATTGATTTGTTTAAACATACTTAAGTGAGTGTACAAGTTTTCACGTATTTACTCGTAATTTTAATTTTAGCTTAGAAACAATGGTAATTATTAAGAAATAAAAGTAATAAGTTTGATAATGGATACTTGTTCGTAAAATGAAATGGACACAGTCGTCGAGATGCCTTTGTGGCGCCATACAAACACCAAATAAACGTGTCCCAAAATTTCTTATAATACTTGTTTATGATTATTAGATGTCATGTTTTCAGATGTGTGACATAAACTAATCTACCTAAACTATTTTGTGATTAAAAGACAAAACGAAACGGAAGATCGTATCATAGATAGAAAACAGATTACGAATTAACAACATCTATGATGCCAAATATTGATAAATTTTAGTACAACGGAAGATTTTTTCTTAGTTGAGGTAAAACTTTGCAAATTTTAAATTTAAATCAGAAAATGTATACAGAAAAATAAGTCTTGTAGAATAAACACAGTAATGGTGTTTTTTTACTCTCCGCTTAAATTATAGCTCCGGCAACAACAATATCTTAAAATTTAAATGCTTAAAGATCCTTATCGAAGTTTACTATTGTATGGGTAGCGAAATTGACGTATTTAAAAACAAATGATATTATGAATTTGCGAGCAAGGTCGACGTGTTGCTAGTACCATTAATCCCTGTCAGCTTAGCGCCGTATACTGCTAAACAACAAATGAATTTTAAAATGTAATCAGTGCCGGTTATCGATCGTATTTAAATGTGATCGCTTAATAGCATAATCACTTCGTTATTTACATGATATAAGAAAAAATTAATGACATCAAAAAGCAGAACTCACACAACACTTGAATAAAGTAATAGACGAGAACTTATGTCTAAACTTATAATTTTACATTGTATTACTTTTTTTATTCCGTCGGTATATTTCTACCGGCGGCGACTTAATCTACTAACATAATAGGAAATTTTACTTACTTAATAATATGATATTTTTCATAAAGTTTTAAAACATTTAATTTAATACTAACTTTTTTAAAACCGATTTCCTTTTCCTTAATATTATTATTTAGGGCATTTTTATCGCATTACATCATTTAATACTAATGCTATCTTATTATCTATCACCACAAAACTGTTGCAAATACACATAATTATGTATAGACATGTTTACTAGTGTATATTAGCATTATTTACAGTAGTATATGTATTTAGAGAATATTTCATTATATTATTTTTAAGAGATTTACATTTTTTTAATTCTTGTCTATCTGATTCTATTCTTAACAGTTTCTTGCTCAAATTCATACCGTAAGTTCTTGGTAATGGGACACTCCTTTAGCAAGTGAGGAAACGTTTCCTCGCTAACTTTCATATAACAATCATGTTACTTTAAAGTTAACAAACCTTATAAAAATACATAAAACTAATTTGTTTTATTTCTGTGTATTGTCTTACATGCTACATATATGGTAAATGTGAAAAACTTATCCCATTAATGTCTTGTCTCTAATATATTGTAGATATGGATAATAAATATATCGAATTTTATGCCTGATTCTGTATTACTGAGTTATAAAAATAAAGTTGTGTGAATTATGTGCTTGTTGTGTGAATAAATGCTTAAGAATTTTAAATGTGTATCGGTGCATTCGGTGCAGGCGAATAAAACCGGGCAAATATCTGGCTAAGAGCGGTGCGGAGCATTGTAAACAACGGAGACCTTGGCCTCGGTCGCACAATGGGCCCCCACTAAATTCGATTACCTAACACACGGCGCAGTTGTTTTGCTCACGATTTTTACCATATAAGCGAACTACGCCGCCGGCTCCCCTCGTAAACTCGAGTTTTTTAAATTCATGAACACACGGACCTCTAAGATCAAAGCTTTAGATACGGTTTTTAAAGACCTTTGGCAACGTTCTTGTTTCTTTGTTATCTTCAATACTTTGGGGATAAGGAATTTACACAGTAACAATCCATTGTTGAAGTTTTTGTTTCATTGAAAACTGTTATAATAAAATCTTAAAAATGGTCGCTGATAAATTTTAAATAAAATCAATTCTGTGTGTGTACCTTCGAAGTAAACAAAAGGGGGTTCAAGGTCCAAACATAAGCCCTCATTAGGATTCCAAAAAGTGTTCCGCGTCAGGAACAAAGGCTTCGATCACTGTTGTATCGGATAATTCCAAGGTAGAATACCCTCATTAATTCCAACGAGACAAAATATTTCTCTGAAGAATGACATTCGATGGGCACAAAGTAGATTTTGTTTATATTGTTCCTTCGTACACTTTGGTACAATAATAATATTATTATTTCACTGAGTTTGTTACCAAATTTAATAATATTGTAAAGTAATAAGATTTTTAATAGAATATAATTTGTTTTATTCAATTAATACGTTCACAAAGAACATGACAAAGTTTTAAAATAATCAAATTTTTTTGGACAATGATTTAAATAGGTATCGATCTAAAGCAATGCAATCCCAAACCGGTTTTTAACAATAGTAACCGATGAAATAATTAATAATAAATTTATTCATGTCATATTTTAATTTTGTTATTTAAATTAAAAGCAAATTCAAGAACTTGTTCGGGTTCCTGAAGTTTTAATGTATCTAAATGATTTATTTGATGTAAAGCAGAAATAACATGATTTTTTGATAATGATTCTAGAAAATAACTTCAAAGTAAAATCATAACTGCCAAAAATAAAATAAATCGAAATCGAACAAGATTTTTTTGTGATACTCAAATTAAAAAGTGCCACATTTCAAACCTGTTCGGGCCTCATAAACACAACAGGATAACCTCTTAGCGATGGACCGCGAAACACCGTATAAGTCGATTAACAAATCGAGAAAAAACTTCATTTGATATTTAAAGGTAATAGTGTGTTATTTTTACTTGGCCTTTTTCAATTTTTTTATATCAATTTAAACTTTATTATACATAATACGATGCGTGTCCTCACAAAATATCTCCCTACACACGCACACCCAAATACACATGTTTTGATATATAATTTTTATATATTATATAGTATTATTGTCCATTTGTATTTATACAATATTTTATAACCAATTGCATATTTTTTTTATTTTTAAATCACTTCACAAGTTGGAACATTGACAAGGAGAGAATGTCTAAAAGTGTATTTTATTTAATTTTATATACCTTATCCCCGACATTATTCATTCTGCATATCAATGATTTGTTGCATGCCAGTGGCATTCATTGCTATGCGGATGACAGTACCGTGGATGCAC